>SNQJ01S0028916.1:60566-71499 GCA_010110895.2 Picea sitchensis
TGAGTTTGGAAATTTCAGCAAGTACATCTACTTGGGAAAAGTGTGCACCTCTCTTGGGCGTTGATCTTCTAGGGTTTGTGAGCACCCTTTTGTGTGCTAGGTTTTCTTGGTGGTGAAGGTCTTTCTCTTGAAGAATATAGCAAAGGATTGGTTGGGTTTTCTCCCTTGTTGAGAAGGGTTTCCCAGGATGCTTCTTGTGTACTTGCGCATGGTGTTTCTTCTTGTGATCTTGGTTGTTGCAACAAATTGTCTATGGTTTAAGTAAAATGCTAAAATGGAATGAACTTCATGATTAATCCTAGCTTATTGAAAAATCAACACATTATGCAACCTTATGTCTAAAGTTAGTACAATAAAAACAATGACCATAAAAGAAATTTACATACTTGGGAGTGAATGATATTGTTTGTGGTGTAGTCCTTTTGAATTCATGCCTTGGATGATCATGATCGTGATTGAAGCTTCTTTGTGGCTTGAACATGTAAGGTCTCCTTTTGTAGTATTCTTCTTTATTTTTCTGCACTTCTGGAATGTTCTTCTTCGGGGGCTTGTATTCTTCCTTCTTCGTTGAACATTTAATGACTTTTGCATAAGTATTTGGATTCTCTTCATTTTTCCCTTCTGATAACCTACGACATTTCTCTTCAACTTTCTTTGTTGATGATGTGGATGCTTCTTCAATGTTTTTGTTTAGCTTGACAACTTTTACTCTTAACATAACAACTTCTTGTTCAAACTTTCCCACCTCTACTTCTTTCTTCATCATCTAAATCTTCATGAATTCTTCTGTTCTCTTTGCTTCCTCGAGTTGGATCTTCAAGGTGATTATCTCATCTTCAAGTTCTCTTTCTTGTTGATTGAATTATGCTTCATGATCCTTTTCCTTTTCAGTCTCGGGATTGTCTTCTATTTCATTGAGCTTTTCTGTCTCGTCACTTTCAATATTGAAATAAAGAAATTCAATTTCAAGATGTCTGCGCTCTTCATAATTAAAGCAAAATTACTCACCTTTGTTGATTTCGCACTCTTCCTCTTTTGAATTTGTTTGACATGATGAGCATATTTTCTCTTGTTTTGTACCGGTATCTTCTATAGCATTCTATGATTCTATGATGGGCGAAGAATATATATTATGTAGCTTATCCCAAATTTCTTTAGTTGATGAGAATTTACCCACTTTGTCCTTTACTGAGTCATACAATCCTTCCATAATGAAATCCATTGTTATTTTGTTGTTCTTTTTCAATTCCTTCTTAGCTACAGTCTTAGATTTATTTGTGGCATTGTATCCTATCACAACTAATTGCTAAATATCATATCCATGTGCCTTTAAAAATGTTTTTTTCCTTAAGCTCCAATGCCCATACTCTAGACCAATCTGACATAACATTGGTACTCCATTCATACTGCACTCCATGATCTACCCTCCAGTGGTTAAATTGTTTCCTAAAGGAACTGACTCTGATACCAATTGTTGGAATACTGAGAGGGGGGTGAATCACTATGAGCATTGTATACCACTTTTAACCACAATATATATTCTTTCACTTTAACAACAATGTTCATCGGTTTACCATCAATGTATCATCTATGTTTTCATTCATTGTATCATAAGCATATAATCATAAGCAACATCACATCAGATACACAATACACCAGTATTTACGTGGAAACCCGAATGGGAGAAAACCACGTAATGCGTTCTTATATATATATCAAGAATTTATTCATGGGAAGCACCAACTTCCAAAATCTCCAGCTGCAACTCGAAGGAGGCTACAACCCCCTATTTATAGGCTCCAACCTGAAGGAATCTACAACTCCTTGAATTCTCTAGATCCAACTAGAACAAGGATAAAACCCCCTATTTACATAATCCAACCTGAAGGAAGCTACAACTCCCTGAATTCTTTGACTCCAACCAAAAGGAGGCTACAACTCCCTGAATTCTTTGACTCCAACCAAAAGGAGGCTACAACCCCCTGGTTTCACCGGCTCCAAACGGAAGGTGGTTCAAACCACCTAGTTCTCAGGCTCCAACCTGAAGGAAGCTCCAACTCCCTGATTCTCCGGCTCCAACCAGAAGGAGGCTACAATGCCATTTCCTTGCTCCTTCCAACCACCCTGAAATATAAGTGTAGACCAAACTATCACTACCACAATCACAACCACTGATATATCAATCAACCTCTCACATCAACTTGTCCAACCTGTCACTGATCAACCTGTCCAACCCATCACTATCACTGATACTCAACCAAATCCTCTCACATGTATCATACACCAATGACACCTCTCAACTAGATGTCCAACATCACCAAAACATGCCTCTACCAAGCCTATACCAAACCATCAACATGTACCATCAACTGTGTACCACAACAAGTGCATCAACCATGCACCAAAACCTATACCAAATTGTGCATCAACAAAGCACTTCAACCTGTACCAAATCGTGCATCAACCATGCACCTCAACACCATACAATGTACCATACCATGTTCCAACCATGCACATCAATCATGTACCATATCATGTATCATACCATGTGCCAGCCATGCACATCAACCATGCGCCATATCGTGTATCATACCATGTCCCAACCATGCACATCAACAATGTACATCAATCATATACATCAACACCATACCATGTACCAATCATGTACCATACCATGTATCAACCATGCACCATAACAAGTGTCTCAACCATATACCATATCCCTCATGATATGTCTCAATCATGCCATACACCATAACATCATAAACATGTAACCCCCAAAAAATGCATATAAACATACTTGTAACTCTGTAACAGACCTGGTGTATGTGATCACAGACCTGCATACCTTCCTCAACTTCAACAACAAGAGAATATCATATTCGTCAAACTTTTTCTTTAGTCTCACGAAACTAGTTTTTGGATTAGTCACAAACCCTAAATTTCAACAAGCATAAATTTGACCCTATAATGAATAAAGGTTTGAATCTTGTACCCAATATTATTCAATGTCGTCTCTATAATTTCTCCAATTTTCACTTCTTGGAACATCCCAGAAAAGGAGTTATAGAAACAATGGCAGACCTTGTTGAGTTCTGGATTATTCTATAAAGCTAACTTGTAGAGCATGCCACACGCAGAATATTCGATATCTGGATATGAAAATCACACACAACATACTAAAAATTGTACCCTATTAAATTAATTTTGTCTCATTGAATTTTGATCTTCTATGAAGAGGTTATGACTATTTTACCCGAAACACCTGCTTGAAACTAGTCTCGGGACTAGCCAAAAACCCTATCTTCCATACAATGTATCTCCCAAAATACAACGACCCAGAAGCTGAAATTTCTACTAAAGGTACCTTACTATGTCGCCTTGATAACCTACATATTTCACTGTTTGAATTGTTCTAGAAACAAAGTTATAGTGAAAATGGTAAGATGACTTGTAAATAACATACCTTGGAACACATCCTCACAAGACTTCATCCTCCCTTGCAATTTTGATCTTATTTAATTCAAATTCCCTATGAAAAATTCCTCATATATCCTTGGTTACCTTATAAAATAATCACTTGATCACTTATATATATATGTATATATATATATATATTCAACGAACTTGTATGTATAAATCATGTTCTTATGAGAGACTTCTTGAGGTGTATTTATATTTTTTCTAAGTAACCTCTTTCCTTAACTTTAGGACCTATTTCCTTAACTTTGGACCTCCTTTTTTAACTTTAGGGCTTCTTGAAATTTCTTGTTACAACCACTTTACCCTTCCATTAAATACTTGTAACCAACTAGGGGCTTCTTGACCATTCTTCAGGGCTTCCAATTTTACAAGCTCATATCTCCCTAATCGTGAGGAACCGCATAACATACCACATATCACTGGAAATGACATGATGAGTAATATCCATCTATGAGTATCTTACCTGAATTTTCACTGTCCTTCATTTCCATATTCCTCAACAAACTTCGGGTTCCATAACCACACCTCTGGGGATTCATGTAGGCTTCTTCAAATGCACCCAACTAACTCACGTCAATCTCAATCATACAAATGAAAATCAATTGTCCAACAATTTGATCCACATCTCTAGACCTCTATAGACTTCTACAAGGGTTGACATCAATCTCCAATATCACTCTCTAAGGGTTCACATCAATGACAACCAACTATCCAAATGAATTGTCCAACAATCTCTCCCTTTTGCATTGATGGCAACACTCATGCTCAAGTTCCCTCAGTGATCATTCATCCTCAACAATGTTTCTATCTCTCCCCTTTAGACATCAATGGCAAAGGGTATCTCCCCTTGGGGCTATGCCCCTTGTCTTCGTGCATATTTTCTTTCTCTTCATCTTTAACCAAAGGTTAACTCCCCCTGTCGATATGTCTCCTCTTGATATTGTACCTACTCTAACCAATCATGGAAAAAATAATAGCTCCCCTTGTGGACATGTATCTCTACCTGCATGCTACTAATATTCCTTTCTTGATCTCTCTCTCTGATGATTTTTCTTCCCTTGAATTTTTTTTAAGATGTAGATCAATGTAGGGCTACCTGTATATGTTTCCTTTCCTCACTTCGAGTGTTGTTTATTGTCCATTGGTGATTCATATTAAATTTCACTGACATATATATAAAACATTAAAAATTTGATTTCTTCATTTACTTGTCATGTTCACTTGACCATAATGTTCAACAATGTCCTTCTGATGATATAGCTTCTACTAACAGTTTCTCTTTCCCTGTTTTGTTGTGCCTTTCATTGCTTGCCTTTCTTATTCCAACTAATTCCATTGATTCCAACTGTAAATCCATTGTTATGAATATTATTTTACCCATGCTATATGTACCTGCTAAGCATCTCACGAATCCATCTTTGTCCATATGTCACAACTCTTCATAACCCTACTACTCAATTGTTCACAATGCTAACCCATCTGTCAATGTACCATTCTGAAGACTTATCTTGAATATACTACAAATGGTCATCACATGTTCCTGTTTATCAAACTGGATCAAAATATGTATACTGATATGACCTATCTTCTCATCAATCTTTTCATGTCTGGAACAACATGTACTGAAGATATCCCTCCATGAATTTATATGTGCAATAGAATCATAAACTTTTGTCTGCCAACCAATACTTGTGTGGGAACACTACTTCTGAACTAATCAATCTGTTACTATGTACTTTTGGCATCTGACTTCTTTGAATCTATCTCTTCAAACACTTTATACTGCTCGAAATATCATTCTTTGATCTATAGTGTCTACTACATGGACTCCCCATGTTCAAAATATATATTACCTGGGAGTCTCTAATCCAAGTGGCTCAGGAAAATACCCTCTTTGATGTAGATTAATCTTCTTCTTCGTTTGTAGAATCATCATCCCTCTTAACTATGACTTATTTCTTTCTACCCGTGGATTGATCTTGTACTACAATTCCTGAAAGTACAATTTATTGAACCTGTTATTTATTCACCTACTTTTCTTTTCTTTCTCGTGGTACTGCAAATCCTGTGATCTCTGGGACTTGTTCTTTATTTACCTGTTCTTCTCGTTTTTCATTTATTCTCCAAACCTTCTTGTATCTGACATCTTCCCTTTTATCTGTAGATTTGTCTTCATCTCGTACTATTTCCATTCTTGAGAGTATGACTTATGGGTGTCCTTAATTCATCTGATATTCCTTTGCATGTTCTTGTTTTATTTTCCAAACCTTCTCATATATGATATCAATGTTCTTTCTCAAAGAACTATCCATCATGCTTCTACAATCACGAGATACGTGTCCATAGTTATGTCACTTGTAACATTTAATGTCATGTGGGCCCACATAAGCTTTTCTTGTTTGAACATTTCTTTCATAAGCCCTACAATTTGCAACCTTATGTCTGAATTCAGTACAATAAAAACAATGACCATAAAAGAAATTTGCATACCCAGGAGTGAATGATCTTCTTTATGGTGTAGTCCTTCTGAATTCATGCCTTGGCTAATCATGATGATGATTGAAGCTTCTTTGTGGCTTGAACGTGGAGGGTCTCCTTCCGTAGTCTTCTTCTTGAGTTTTATTTACTTCTGGAATGTTCTTCTTCAAGGGCTTGCATTCTTCCTTCTTCATTGAACCTTTAATGACTTATGCATAAGTCTTTGGCTTATCTTCATTTTTCCTTTCTGATAACCTACGACATTTGTCTTCAACTTTCTTTGTTGATGATGTGGATGTTTCTTCAATGTTTTTGTTGAGCTTGACAACTTTTACTCTTAACATAACAACTTCTTCTTCAAGCTTTTCCACCTCTTCTTCTTTCTTCATCATCTGAATCTTCATGAATTCTTTCGTTCTCTTTGCTTCCTCGAGTTGGATCTTCAAGGTGATTATCTCATCTTCAAGTTCTCTTTCCCGTTGACGGAATTCTACATCATGATTATTTTCCTTTTCAGTCTCAGGATTGTCTATTTCATAGGTATTTTTCGTCTCGTCACTTTCAATCTTCAAATAAGGGCATTTGATTTCAAGATGTCTGCATTCTTCACAATTAAAGCAAAAGTACTCACCTCTGTTGATTTCACACTCTTCCTCTTTTGAATTTCTCTGACATGATGAGCATCTTTCTTCTTGTTATGTACCTTTATCTTCTATAGAATTCTCTGATTTTGTGATGGTCGAAGAATAGATATTATGTATCTTATCCAAAATTTCTTTAGTTGATGAGCATTTACCCATTTTGTCCTTTACTAAGTCATATAGTCCTTCCAAAATGAAATCCGTTTCTATTTTGTTCTTCTTCAATTCCTTATTGGCTATAGTATAAGGTTTCTTTGTGGAATTGTATCCTATCACAACTTTTTTCTAAATATCATATCAATGTGCCTTTAAAAATGTTTTTGTCCTTAAGCTCCAATGCTCATACTCTAGACCATTCTGACCAAACATGGGTACTCCATTCATACTTCACTCCATGATCTACCTTCTAGTGGTTAAACTGTTTCTTGAAGGAACCGGCTCTAATACCAATTGTTGGAATACTGAGAGGGGGGGGGTGAATTGGTATGAACACTTTATACCACTTTTAACCACAATATATATTATTTCACTTTAACAAAAATGTTCAATAGTTTATCATCAATGTATCATCTATGTTTGCATTCAATGTATCATGAGCATATAATCATAAGCAACATCGCATCAACAACATCACATCAGATACACAGTACACCAGTGTTTACGTGGAAACCTAAATGGGAGAAAACCACATAATGATTTCTTATATATATCAAGAATTCATTCATAGGAAGCACCAACTTCCAAATTCTCCAGCTGCAACTAGAAGGAGGCTACAACCCCCTATTTGCAGGCTCCAACATGAAGGAAGATACAACTCCCTTAATTTTTTGGCTCCAACCAAAAGGAGGCTACAACCCCTTGTGTTCTCCAGCTCCAACTGCAAGGTGGCTACAACCACCTAGTTCTCAGGCTCCAACCTGAAGGAAGTTCCAATTCCCTGATTCTCCAGCTCCAACTGGAAGGAAACTACAACCCCCTTTCCTTTCCCCATCCAACCGCCTTGAAATATAAGTGTAGACCAAACTGTCACTACCCCAATCACTGCCACTGATATATCAATCAACCTGTAATCAACTTGTCACTATCAACCTGTCACTGTATCCAACCTATCACATCAATTGGTCCAACCTATTACTAATCAACTTATCCAACCTGTCATTGTCTTTGATACTCAACCAGATCCTCTCACATGGATCATATACCAAGGAAACCTCTCAACTAGATATCCAACACCACCAACACATGCCTCTACCAAGCATGTACCAAACCATCAACCATGTATCGCAATCTATACCACAACAACTGCATTAACCATGCACCAACACTTCTACCAAATCGTGCATCAACCATGCACCTGAACCTGTACCAAACCATGCATCAACCATGCACCTCAACACCATACCATGTACCATACAATGTGTCAACCATGCACATCAACCATGTACCATATCATGTATCATACCATGTGACAACCATGCACATCAACCATGTACCATATCATGTATCATACCATGTCCCAACCATGCACATCAACCATGTACATCAACACCATACCATGTACCAATATTGTACCATAGCATGTATCAACCATGCACCATAACAAGTGTCTCAACCATATACCATATCACTCATGATATGTCTCAATCATGCCATACACCATAACATCATCAACATGTTACCCTAAAAACATGCATATAAACATACCAGTAACTATGTAACAAACCCGGTCCAATGTATGTGATAACAGACCTAGAGACCTTCCTCAACTTCAGCAACAAGAAAATACTATCTTCTTCAAACTTTTTCCTTAGTCTCACGCAACTAGTTTTTGGATTAGTCACAAACCCGAACTTTCATCAAGCATATCTCTGTACCTGTAATGAATAAAGGTCTGAAACTTTTACCCAATATTCTTCAATGTCTTCTTTGCAATTTCTCCAATTTTCACTTCTTCGAACATCCCAGAGAAGGAGTTATAGCAAAAATGTAAAACCCTTATGAGTTATGGCTTATTCTAGAGAGCTAACTTGTAGAGCATGCCACGCACATAATATTTTATATCTAGATCTGAAAATCACACACAATATACTAAGGACTGTACCCTATCCAATGAATTTAGTCTTGCTGAATTTAGATATTCTATGAGGAAGTTATGATTGTTTACCCGGAACACATGTTTGAGACTAGTCTCAGGACTAGCAGAAAACCCTATCTTCCATAGAGTGTATCTCCCAAACTACAACGACCCATAAGCTAAAATTTCTACCACATGTACATTTCTATGTCTTCTCAATAACCTAGAGATTTCACTATCTCAATCATTCTAGAAACAAATTTATAATGAAAATGGCAACATGGTATGTAAATAACATACCTTAGAACACATCCTCACAAGACTTCATCCTCCCTTGCAATTTAGACCTTGTTTACTTCATCTTCCCTATGAAAAATGTGTCAGATATCTTTGGTTACCTCATACAATAATCACTTGATCACTTAGATAGATATTCAATGAACTTGTATGTATAAATCATGTTTTTATGAGAGACTTCTTGAGGTGTATTTATATTTTTCCTAAGTAACCTATTTCCTTAACTTTAGGACCTATTTCTTTAACTTTAGGAACTCTTTCCTTAACTTTAGAACCTATTTCTTTAACTTTAGGCACTCTTTCCTTAACTTTAGGGATTATTGAAATTTATTTTTACAACTACTTTAACCTTCCATTAAATACTTGTAACCAACTAGGGGCTTCTTAACCATTCATCTAGGCTTCCATCTTTAGAAGGCCATATCTCCCTAACCATGAGGAACTACGTGGCATACGACATATCACCGGAAATGACACAATGAGTACTATCCATCTATGAGTATATTACTTGCATTTGCAATTTCCTCCATGTCCATATTCATCAACAAACTTCTAGTTCCTTAACCACACCTCCAGGGCTTCATGTAGGCTTCTTCAAATGCACCCAACTAACTCACGTCAATCTCGGTCATACAAATGACAATCAACTATCCAACAATATAGTCCACATATCTGGACCTCTCCAAACTTCTCCAAGGGTTGAAATCAATGACAACCAACTGTCCAACATTGACAAGAACCAATCGGCCTCCTCTGGAGATACATTGACTAAACCATATGTTGATTTTTTCTCTACCTAAGTTATTAGCCACTACTAGTCACCTTTTTTATATCAATTTGTTTTCAAAATAAATCCTAGGCATTTCAGTCCCTCATCCATTTCCAATACCTAAAAAGGAAAGACTTCGAAATATAAAACTTTTTCATTCTTTGAGAGTCCTCAATAGGAGATTGTTGACTTGTTAATGCTAAGCTTAATACATGTTGCTTCACATAAGAGATTGATGATCTCTCTAATATTTTCTACCATCCTTATGGTTCCTTCACATAAGATTTAAATGTCATCAATGAAGAGTAAATGAGTGACATAGCAAGAAGTATCAACTTTTATACCTTTGTTGTTTCTAGTTCTGGTGGCATCCTTAATAGATCTACAGAGACCTTTTTCAATTATGAGGAACAATGGGGGGGGGGTAGAGGAAAACCCTAGATCTGATCCTCTTTTAGACTTAAAAAATGGAGAGACGACACCATTGATTAGGATTACAAAATAAACTGAGCTAATGCAACTCATTACCCAAGTAAAAAAGCCATGATAGAAACCAAGATGCATAAGGATGAATATAATGAAAATCCAACTCACCCTATGGAGAGCTTTAGAAAGGTCCACCTTCGGGATATGGATTTTAGGTATCCTTGACTTGATTGAGTGGAGAATCGCATGTGCTACACCCACTACCTTGTGAATTTTCATCCTTGCCAAAAATCCATACTACTCCAGTGAGATCCGATGAAAGAGAATTTCTTTCATCCTCCTAGCTATTATTTTGGAGACAATTTTGTAAATGCAATTACATAGATAAATCCATCTAAACTTTTCAAAGTGAGTGGGATTGTCTATATTTTGGATCAAGGGGAAGAAGGAAGTATTAAAAGATGTTAATACTTTCCCATGGTTCTAGATACCTCGACCACTCATCGAAGGTCCTCTCCAATGAAATCAAAACAATTTAGGAAGAATTTTGTTGGGAGACCGTTCAAAGGATTTTTTCCTTTTGGAAGCTATGAAGAGTTCAGAGAATCTCCTCTTTCCTGATTTCGAACATTAAATATTGATTATATTAAGGGTTAATAAAGCTTGGAAAGGAGTTATCCAATTTTATGACTATTGTTATGGTTGCTCTATATTCTTCTTTTTAAATAGATTGAAAATAATTTACTCCTTTAGTATCCATTTCAA
>SNQJ01S0028916.1:71607-92611 GCA_010110895.2 Picea sitchensis
CCGTAATCAGGCAAACAATTTACCTTGTTTACCATCCACAAATGTGGGGAAGTACTTGAGCATTTCCAGTGATTACTTCCAGACACAATTAATGTTTTCATATATATATAGCCATGTACTCTCTCTCTCTCTCTCTCTCTCTCTCTCTCTCTCTCTCTCTCTCTCTTCCAGACACAATTAATGTTTTCATATTTTTTGCATACCTATGGAAAAATTTAATATTTTGGTCTCCTACCTGCAACTAGATAGCTCTGCTCTTAATTATCCATTTTTTTCTCTCTGTCAAGTAAGATCTTCCTTTTTAAATTTTCTAAGAGTTTAATTTCCTCCTTTTATTATCTATAAGTAAACCAAACCCTTATTTGTTATAACAAGATTCTAGATATTCTTCATCTTCTATTAGGGTCTTGTTATCCTTCTTTTTTTTTCTCAATAGACAAATTAATTGCAATCTTCTTTACCCTTTTTAAATCTTGGAGAAGTTGAATGGGGGTTGATTCATTAAGAGAATCATCAAAGGGATTCCAAGCATCTTTTAATTTATTCGGTAAATCTTCATCCTTTAAACATTCAAGAGTTAGTTTGAAGGGACTAGGAGGTTTCTCTTATGTTGGGATCGCCTCCAAGGGCATATGATTGTGGTTAGAGTCACCTTCTAAAGAAATCCCATTGATGTGGTCTTGTAACTTCGTCTAGAAAAGCTTCCAAGATTAAGAACCGACCTAATATTTTTGTTATTTAGGCTTCCCCTATTGTCTTGTTTCTCCAAATTGGGGTTAATTTAGCAAGCTCTATGTTAAGGAGCTATGCTAGTTCCAATTTATTTTGGAGAGGTTAGCCACCTGAACTATGAGTCCCAAGACCTCAAAAGATCTTAGGAGGAAATTTAGGTCTCCAGTAATGATCACTAGACCTTGTTTAGTCCAATCCCTACTGATACAGTTTCCCAATATTCCAACTTTTCAGAATAAGGCCCATAAAGGTTTATACAAATGATTTATTTTCCCATATCCATGGAGAAAAGGATAGTTCCTAGCCCTTTTACAAAAGTTCAGGAGTTAGTTAGAGTGAATGATCCTTTTTTCCATCCAATGATCACCCCCAGATCTTCTTAAAGCATCAATAAAGTAGAAATCCCAACCCTTTAAAATTATTGTCAAGTCATTAATAACCTTCTCCCCATTTATCATAATCTCTTGCAAGAAGATGATAAATGTGTTGTGAACTTCAATTAATCTCTTAAGCGCCATTTTTTTTAGAAATTGGTTAGTCCTATACAATTTAGGGTTAGAAGAATAATTTGGGAACATCCCTAGGGGCATTTTATATAAGGACCCCAATTAACGACAATTACCTTCCACTTTTGACTTCCTAGTTAACTTGATTTTGTGCCAAGGAAATGAGGGATTTTCAACCTCTCTAGGAGGGTTTGGAGTCAATTGTTTCTAGGGTCCCCAGTACTCCTGCTATTTCTCCCAAAAAAAGCAGGGGTTCCTCCAGATCTACACCTGATATTATATTTAAAAGTATTATAGGATTGGAATCCATTGTGGGTCCCCTTGTCAAGTGATAGTTCAGGAGAGTTCTAAGAGGTTTTAGTAGATCGAGGTGGCATCCCTCCCAGAACATCTAGGGGAATAAGGGTGGGGGGTGTGGCACCTTTTATTCTAGATAATATTGGAAGGATGTAACCAAGTTGTTCATGGTTCATTTCTTTTAACCCTACCTCCCAAGATATGAACTACAAATTGCCATTCTTTGGGCTAGTAAAATAAAGAGGAGAGAGTTGTTTACCTGATTTAGTATTGCAATAATCTCAATTATCTAGTGAGATATCTAGTTTATGAGCAACCTTTAAAGGGAATTTCATTGAATACTATTCCTTTGGTGAAATTTCACATAGATCCTCTTGAAGAGCCATGTTTTGAGGGATTTGAGGGGTACTCATTCGCTCACGAGGCTCCTTACAAATCCAGACCTTATGTTGGTTGGGAAGAGTACATTCCTTTGCCAAATGTCCATATACATGACATATTACACATTTGAAATGGATTCCCTCATCATCCAAGTGTTGATAGTAAATGACTGACAATTTTTTTATAATGATGGAGTCTTCCAAACCCTTTGCAAGGTCTAGTCCAACCAACATTCTGGCCATTCCATATTTCTTGTGTCTCTGTAAGAATTATCACCTTTGTAGAATAGTCCTAGGACATTGCCAATTTTGTTGAAGACTTCATATGACCATAGGATTAGAGGTAGATTCAGTAGCCTAACCTATATTGGATACTAATCCATATGGGTTGAATTGTCATCGAATTCCATGTGCCACTTCTTAAGAAAGAGCGATTGTGAGCCCCATTGCCATCTTGCATGAATAATTTTATCAACATCCACCTTCAACTCAAGGATCCAAATTATGCAACCTTTGACAAATACCATGCAATGAGGGGAGTGATCGAGTACCACAACAAAGGTCTCTTGTGTCCATACTTTTAGGAATTCTCCATTCATACATTTTCTCAGGAAGTGGCCCACAATGGTTGAGTCCTCAAGCTCCATAACTTAATTAAGCTTGATATTATCTCATAAGCGCATGTTTATCACCTCAACCTTTTCTTTAATGCACTTTTTGCCTATTCACGGCTTTCCATTAACTCAAACCCTTATGGTCAAATGCCAGGGGTTTATAGGTGGGGATTCCACTCAAAAAGTCACTTGTGAGAATACCTTCAATGAAACCCTGCTCAAGTTTTTCTCCAACCAAAACCTCCTTTCCAAGGGACAAAGATAGCGAGGAGCCTAGAAACATGTCTAAAGGATTGTCCTTTGAAATTATTAATGATCATGGTAGGATCTCCAGTGGCGAGTATGAAATCTCATATGTATCTACACGTAAAGAAAAAATTCACCGACCTTTCAAATATTTCACCCCATACCTTCTAAGATCACCCTACATGTCAACTTAATAGCTTACAAAAATCTCTAACATCATGGAAAATGGTCCCTATGAACTGAAAACTTGGCCACCAAACTGTTCTTTTTCCAACTCACCCAGAATTGCAATGGTTTCTTCCTCCAATGGGATTACTCTAGGATTGATACTTATGATTGAAGAGGGTTCCAATTTGAGTCCGCAAACCATTACAACGGACTAAATTTGTTGGCCCTCCAATGGAACTTCATAGAAATCTACAAGTTCATCCTCCATACTGCAAAGAAAAACCTAGTCCTACAAAAACCCTAAAATATTGATACCCATGCTTGAATTTTTGCTCTCTTCATCATTTATGTCTAGTTACATAGGATATTTATTGGATTCAACTTGACTCTTTGTTTACTTTTCTCCAAAAAGTGTTGGAATTGAGTTATGACTTGTATTCCCAACAACTTTACTTTCGAGTATCCAAACCCATACACTCATCTCATCATATGTAAGATATTGTCTACTCACAAAGTGTTCATAGTCTAAAACTGGTAGGATAGGATGTGAATTTGTTTTGAGATCAACTTCATAGAGGAAACACCTACCTAGAATAAAAATACCGCAGTGACCTACATAGGTACATCTAAAAATATATGGAGTTCCTGGACATCTACTCACTGGGAGTCGCTTACCAATATGTTGTCAAGATTGAGAAAAAAAATTCAAGAAAAAGAATAAGCAGGATTTCAATTTTGCAAACCATCACGATAGAAGCACAGTAAAGGTGGCCCTAACTCCCAAAAAAAAGGACAAAGCAGGGATGGCTATCCTCAGAACAACCAGTCCAAGCCACAAGCAAATAAGTGTAATAGGAAGTCGAAGAAGGACACTGGAAAGTGGTGTGAGTTCCAAAAAATCCCTTGTCACAACAGTGATGAATGTCACTCCAAACAATCATTGTTATTTGAGATGAAAGCCTCTGAGTCAAATGTCTTCTCAGCCTTTGATTCATAACTAAATAAGGGAAAACAATTCATTGACATGGAACCTGGTATCACCATCGCTACCACAAAGGTCCAGCCAGAGGAGCCTCTTCCACTCACATAAGTGGGTGAAGGGGACCCCACTCTTTGAACCTAATAACGATGTTGCACCCTAAGCCATACACCATTGGTTGGCTCATCCAGGGATGAGACATCTACATCAGTTAGCAATGTCGCCTGCACTATGACATCAAGCCATTCAAAGATGAGGTATTGTGTGATGTTTTCCCACTTGAAGTTTGTGATGTTCTTTTAAGAGAACCATATATGTGGAAGCATCATGTTATCTACGAATCTAGGCCCCGTAGTGTCATTATTACTTTGGCAAGACAACTCTATAGGGTATCAGAGACAGTCACAACTACTGCGGTCTCTTTGATCTATGTGAAATAGTGCAGAAAGGTGATCTCTCAGATCGAGATATTTTCCCTCTTTATGGTTTGGTCGGAAGGTGAACGAAATATCATTGCAACCACCAAAACCTCTACATGAGATCTCTCTACATAGCAGAAGCAAGTGGACAAGATAGTAGAAGAACATAAATACATATTTGCCTTGCCTACTACGGTGCAATTGCATTGCCGGGTAAAGAACTCAATTGATTTGACACCCAATGCCCCTTTGCTTAATGGCCCTGTACATAGGCGCTCTATTATGGAGAATGAAGAAATCAAACACCATATCCAAGAGATAATTCTAAAGGGCCACATTTGACCAAGCTCTTCACCTTGTGGGAGCCCAATCATTCTGGTGCAAAAGAAGGATGAGACTTGACGACTTTGTATTGATTATAGAACCCTGAACAAGATCAAATTTAAGAATTGGTACCCAATCCCCCAGATTGATGATCTTCTAGATCAACTTAAGGGTGCCAAATATTTCAGTAAGATTGATCTGAATTCAAGCTACCACCAGGTGTTGATTGAGCAAATTGATGTATGGAAGAAAACCTTCAAGTCTAAAGAAGGTATCTTCGAGTGGTTGGTCATGCCTTTCGGCTAGACTAATTCCTTTAGCACATTCATGCCAATGATGGATGATATATTGTGACCATTGACAAACTCCTTTGTAGTCATATATATGGATGACATTCTCATCTTTAGAAAAACCTGGGAGGAGCATTTGAAGCACATTCAACAGTTCTTGGGCACAATGAGACAATACAAGTTATATGCCAATTTGGAGAATCATTCCTTCGGCATGAAAAGAATTCAATACTTGGGATACATCGTGGATGAGTAGGGTGTGCGTGTGGATCTAGCCAAGATCCAAGTCATTCACAATTGGTCAGCCCAAAGACACTAACTAAGCTCCGCAACGTCTTGGGCCTCACCAGGTCATACTGTAGGTTTGTGTTGGGTTTCTCTCATATCACTTGGCCCTTAAGCCAAGTGACTAAGGGTGGAGACAAGGCCAAGTTTGTTTGGGCTACATCACAACTGAAAACATTTGAGGATTTGAAATTCTGCCTCTACTCATAACCAATCCTTGTTCTATTAGACCTACAAAAACCATTTGAGATTGAGATAGATGCTTTTGATTATGCTATAGATGCAATCCTCACTCAACATGGGCATCCGGCCTATCACAGCAAGACACTCTCTGACACGGTTCGAAGGTATCCCACTTATGGCAAGGAAATGTACTCCATTGTACATGCATGTTGATAGTGGAAGCATTATATTATGGGAAAGGAAACCATCATCCACACTGATCACAAGTTGTTGCAGTTCATGCATACACAAGGAAAGTTACAGAACAACTACCACCAAAAATGGTCTACATACCTACAACAATTCAACTTGAACATTAAGTACATGAAGGGAAACACAATTTGAGTTGCATAATGCCTCAATCAACCTCTAGTTGTGGCACTAACCACAATTATTGACTCTTGTGGACACAAGACATCCAGGTGGCCCTGATTATATGGAAATGACCCTGAATTCTCTACTACATATCATGCATTGGGCATGGGGACAGAAGTTACAAAATTTCACCTCTAGTATGCAATTCTGTGTCATTTGGTCCATCTATACATTCCTTCAAGCAGTGTGAGAAGCTGATTTGGGAGGCTCATTATAGTTGGGTAGTAGGACACTTTCGTGTGGAGAAGACAATCGTCATGTTGCAAAAGTATTTCTACTAGATGAAGATTCAATAGGATGTTAGCAGGTATATCAGATCATGCACCGCCTGTGCCATTGTTAAACCTGCCATCGAGAAGTAGGGGTTGTACACTCCTTCACCTATCTTGGACAAGCCTTGGGAGTCAATCTCCATGGATTAAATGTTGGTTCTTCCCTCAACCAAGCATGGTAATGATTGTGTCTACTTGGTTGTTGATCGGTTCTCTAAGATGGCCATTTTGGCACCTTGCAAGAAGAGTATCACAACAAAAGCCACTGCTAAGCTCTTCTTTGAGCGTGTTTGGGTTCATTTTGGGCTCCCACAGACCATTATTTCAGATTGAGATAGTAAGTTATTGAGTACTTTCTGTTCCATCCTATTGTTGATGATGAATCTATGGCCAATGATGGACACCAAGCTAACCAAATCGATTGCCTTCCACCCACAGACTGATAGACAAATAGATGTATTCAATCAGATGATTGTTTATATCTCGAGGATGTACAATTCCAAACATCCATGCACATGGGATGAGATCCTTCATTATGTTCAACATAGCTACAACAAATCCCTCCACAACTCTATTGGCCGTATCCCTTTTCAGGTGTTCTTTGGGTTCCATCCATTTCCCCCAATTAACGTAGCTCTATCCATTGCAATTAGACATGAAAAGTCCTCCCATTCCCATAACGAGGTTGATCGAGAAATCAAATTTGTTGAACGAATACAACACATACAACAACAAGTTCATGAATTTTTTTAGAAAGCCAATGCCAAGTACAAGAAGCTTGATGATCAACATCTGGTACCACACAAGAATCAGGTGGGAGATAAGGTATGGTTGCATTTGCAGAAAGAGCGCCTCACAGGACCCCATTGGAAGATCCACCCACTTCGATACAAGCCTTACACCATCACCAAGTTTGTGGGTGAGAATGATTTTGAATTAAGTATTCCCCTTTTCCTTGGCTTGCACCCAGTATTTAATGTGGAACTACTTCAACCATATTTTCCACCTCTCCTAGACAATTTGGACATGGTCGAGCACTTGGCCCCTATAGAACTCAATCTTGACTACATTAAGTATGCAACATTTGATTGGATCATGGACACCAAGATGAAGGGAACCCTCCAACAGAACATCCAACTCTATTGGGTCGTCAAAGCAAGGCATCTTCTTTACCAGGGAAAGTGGCTCACCAGGAGTCAAATTTAGCAAAAGTTTCCCCATCTGATGGATGAACCTGATGCAATGGGGACCATTTCTTCCAAAGGGGGGAGGACCGATCCAGGTGGATATTGGTGGTCGCACACCTGTTCCCTTGATTCAAAATGGTTTCACATATTGGCAGTTTTTTTGCAATGTTTTAGGTCCCAAACTTTGGGGTTCGTTTTGAGGCCCTAAATGATGTTTTTTGGCCATTCAGATGTGAGGGTTTTCTATGGCATTCCTTTTCCCACCAAAACTTGTATTTCTCAATTAGTTATTTCCAACCAACTATCGTGTGCCTAAAACAAAGATTGTATGCAAAATTTGTGCCCCTGAGAAGTTAACGTGTCAACTAGCCACCTCGGGGCCCATAAATCCGTTTGGCACTTCATCGACTAGGGTTAGGTTTTTGGATGTTTAAGGTTTTTACCTCTTTGTATTTATGCTTATGATAAAAGACCCTTCTTAGCCTCTTTGTAATCAACTTCTTACAAATGAGCGTAGCTAACACATCTCTCTTCATGGATAAACTACCACCATTCTAGCTAGTTTGTGTGTTTTGCATTTATAGTCTTTTTTGTTCCATTCATTAATATAATATGAGTTTACCTATATTATTGCATTTCTTGCAATATCTTTGTGTGTTTCATTGTTATATTTTTGTCTTCATGTGGTTCTCCGCATAGTCTAGATCATCGGGACATCAAGAACCTACAATCTGCTTTCTCCCACATTTCATTTGCTCATGTGCGTAGAGAACAAAATTACGAAACTAATAGGTTTTCCAAGGAAGGATTGGAGCTACAAGAAGAAACCTGCGAAATATTTGAGTCTCAAGAAGGACTCCTTAATTCTCATTTTCATGAACCTTGGTTTTAATTTCCTTGTTGTATCAGAGTATGTGGAAGATTGAACTTGTTGAAAATGACCTGAACACCACGCTTCATCTTCATTTGAACTATTTTGGGGAGTTTGTATCATTTTGTATTATATATCTAGAGCTTAGATTGTGACTTTATGGGAATATGACAACTCAAAGATCCGCGATTAAGCAAGGATAGTTGTATGTTGAATATTTAAAGTCTAAGTCATATCCATCTTTATTTTGTCAAGGAAGGATAGATGCTCTTTTTTGTATAAGGCTCACTAGAGGTCGATTGAAATACAAATGGGTATCTACAATATATATGATCGAACCAACAAACCTAGATCGAATTATATATATGATACTAATATGATTGTAAAAGGTTGTTGTTCCTAGGGTTGTTTTTATTAAGGTTGGGTTGGGATTATTGTTGTTGCTAGAGTCATTGTTGTTATTGTCCATATTGTTAGTTTAGCTAAAGTTTTGGATTCTAAGTTCAGAACCAAACCAAGAATGTAATGGATTCATGTCGTGTTGTAGCGTTGAAAGAGCAAGGTGTTGAGATAACCTTGTCTCTGAGTAGTACAAAGCATTTTCTATTAGCTTTGGCATGACCAATTTGTATCTGTAACTCAGTCTGATCTTGTATTTTGAGAGGAAACATGTTATATGATAATACAGTGGGAGACCCAAATAATTTTGAATATATCCTGTGTATTTAGTTTTCTGAATGTATTGAATGTTGATATGTATTATCTTTTATGTATGATATGCTTAAATGTTTCCTTGTGAATGATGATGCAACTATGTGTCTTTATTCTTAGTTAGGAGATGTTCAGAACTGTTATAGGTTTAATCTATCTTACGCAATGCTAACATGAATCGTGATACTTCATATATTTGTCTAAGTATTCTCCTTACCCTTCCCTCTCTTTCTCATCTCGGTTGAGCTTCGGGTGAGAGACTTCTTCTCTCCTGGGAAGATGAAAATGCCAGCGCTCTAGACTACTTTGGTACCTTTTGTTGGTAACTTGAGAAGGACCCTGGTCTAATCACTTTTGCGCTAACAAAATGGTTTTGTTGCTAGGACTTGTGTTTTAAAAGGGAACATGTAAGGAGAATGCTTCCGTGAATCTATATATTTGAGATTCAACAATGGTGGGAACGAAATTGTGATGCATTTATATGGAAGGAAGTGGAGTTGCGAGGTAAAAGTGAGAAGGATACAAGAGATTATGTCTTTTATTCAAAGAGATCAAGTGACCAATATGAGATATTTTGGGTAAAATTCTTGGAAGAACTATTCCATTGGATAGATCGGCTCCAAGAATCTCCATAATTCCAAGAACGCATCAAGAAAACATGTGCTTGGGATACAGAGAATATCGCAGCACTTCATCAAATGGATCACCAGATTACGCGAGTGGTCGATTTTTGAGTTATTATGACTCTGGAGGGATATATCATTGAATTCATGGCTAAGAATCACCAATCTTCTTCACGGGCAGAAGAAATTTTCAAGAAAGGTGCATGAGGAAGGCTATTGAGGGAAATTCCCATGTGGATCAAAGTATTCTTGATGGAGGAGGGGATGATAACTATTCCCTCGACTGAGATGGCAGCCTAAACACCTACTCTTGGGGTAAGGTGATTGTGGGGTAGTACCATGACCTGAGAACAAGAAAGTGTTCTTTGACAGATGGGGGAAGATCAAGAAACGAACGCAAGAAACGAGTGAGCCTTAAGGAGAGCCACCATGGTTGAGAAATGGTGGCACATAAAGATAAAGAAAGCAACAAAGCAGTCTGAGGTGTTGCGGAAGGAAATCAAATCAAGAGGAACATATGAAAGAAAGAAGGAAGAGTTGAGGAAGGTAACATGAAAAGAAATATTGGCCAGACTAAGATTACAATAGAGAGAAGCCTAGAGAGAAAGGAGTCCCCAGGTGGGTGGATGAGAAGAGGAGTGTGAAGAAGCAAGGAAAGACAAAGCAGGTCTGGACCTTGCAGGAGACCAAGAAGATTCAACCCCGATATGAGGAAACATCAGGAATCAGGTCGAGAAGGTTTCTCTAGAGGAAGAGAATGAGATCCACCAAATCAAAGAAACTCGCCCAGAAGTTAGTGGAACCAGCCCCTAATCACCCATCCCCCAGGTGTCCTCTATACCCGTGGTAAATTCTACACTGCCTACTTATGCTATTTCTATTCCATCGCATCCAGTTAGTCATAATCATTATGTAAGTGTAAACGTTGGGATGATATTGGGATCCCTAGTAATATCACAACCATAATCGTTAGGTTTTATTTTAATAGGAGCAGTGAGACCCACAATGGCTGGAAATATGGGAGGATCGATCACTTGATACCCATAATTCTTGGGTAAATGGGACGAGGATGTAGAGCAACATTGGTTCTTATGTGAAGTCATATGAAGATCTAGAGGGACTCTCGATGCAAACAAGTTAGTAGAATTTCAGACTACCTTGAGGGGTTGTGCTCTCAAATGGTACAACAAGGGGTGCAAGGACAAGCATTCACCCTGGGCCAAGTTCATTTGAATTTCATCGCCGAATTCAAACTACCTCAGTCGGAGCAACAAGCTCTCTCGGAGTTGCGGGAGATTCAACAAAGGGAAGGAGAATATGCCTAGGAGTACAGTCAGAAATTTAAAGATGCTATTGGGAGGCTAGCACACCCAATTCACGAAGATCACTAGAGGGAATGGTACATCCAAGGATTACTACCTCTGACGATAATTCCTTTAACACAACAACAGATACCCACCTTAACAGACGCTTTGGAACAATCGATGAAGATTGAAGCCATGGCAGGTTATCCAGGGAGTCTGAGGATAACTAGGTCTCCAGTAGATGCAAATTTGTCGCAAATCCAGAGATAAATATCAGCGCTAATGGAGAATATTCAAGAATTAACCATACCAAGACCAGTACGACCTCAGGTTTGGTGCACATGATGCTATACAGAAGGGAATCAGGAAAATGAATGTCCACGCATGAGGGAAATGGGACCTCCTCACAATCCGATGGGACCCTCTCTAGGACCAACGTGAGGAGTTGCGAAAGTATCTACGACTCCACCATTCCATACACAAGTGTTATACAATACCTTCCCAGGTGCTCAAACATCTCAACCAACTAAGTATTGTGAGATTTTTTGGACACATGGGCATGCACCGAGGCAGTGTCCTATTATGAAAAAGTACATGATTGTGCCTAATACAATACATTGTGAGTTTTGCGCATCTACAACCCATGCTACAAATCAATGTAGAGCGTTGGACGCACTTGCCGACAGATTAGACAAGACAACATTCAGAATAAATGAAACCCCCCAAGGACCTAGAAGAGGCCAGGGAGGTGGGGTTGGAGGTGGATTCAGAGGAGGAAGAAATGGATGAAGAGGGCCAAGCTGATGTTACAACTACAACAAACAAGGTCACTTGTCCAGAGACTACCCTCACCAAAGACGACCATGGTGCTATCACTGTAGAAATAATGGGCACGCAACCAAAGACTGCCCATAACTGATCGTGAAATGGGAAGATCGGGTTTGCCAACGAGGAGATAATATCATAAGCTCATAACTAAAGAAGGGGATTGAGGGACAAATACCTAAGATCAACATCATTACTTGCGGAGGAGCAAAAACTAGGGCAGATGCAGACAGTCAGCCCAAGATTCTGAAAGTTGTTCCCAAGGATAACAGGTATGACCCTGTGAAACAAAAGTTGTTTTTAAAAGATGCAATAGAAACATTTAAGAGCATCCACACTCTAGAAATAATAGATAATCCCCCTAAATTCACCTCTCAGCCTAACATTGCACAAGCCCCTACCTCGCCACCAGAACCTAGAAACTCTGCAATTCCAAGGAGACACCCTAAGTAGTCTCAAAGTGTAATCAATCTCTGGATTCAATTGTTCTTTGATATCCTAGGGGATGATAAACTTACGGAGAAGTTGCGCAACACCCTGTACCTAATATTGGGAAATGAGGGAACCCCAGAAGCCATAGTAAGGACAAACCTCCCTGAGAATAATACCCAGAGAATACAAAGAAGAAAGGTGCGAACAAGAAAATAATTTAGGTTAGAATCCCAGCTAGATGATTTTGAAATCAAAGATGTCATGCTAGATTTCGGATCCGATGTCAACATCCTACCCAAAAAGACCTAGGAAGCTTTAGGAAAACCTTAGTTAGTATATTCCCCCATCCAGTTGAGAATGGAAAACCAGTACTGCATTTTCCTAATAGGAAGGCTGGAAAATGTGGAAATAGATGTTGTCGGAGTTAAAACCACAACCAATTTTGAGGTAATCGAAATCATGGGAGATAAGGATCCCTACCCTTCTCTACTCGGAATTGATTAGGCATATGAAAACTATGCTATCATTAATCTAAAGAGGACACCATGACGTTTGAAGCAGATGGGATAAAAGTAGTTTATCCCTTAGATCCATGTTTAGGGCTTAGATATACTTAACCAATGGACCACAATATGGAGTCAGATGCTCTTGACCAATTATACACCATAACAACATGAATGAGACCAGATTACATAAATCCCACTGTATATGGATCAGTAAGTTGGAGAAGTATATAGTTTGTTGACAAGGATTCAGAATTAGCATTTGAAAGTTGGTAGGAGGGTTCATATGAATGATTCTCAAGACGATGTGCAACTGTCAGAGCAGTGAGATGGATTGGAACCGAGGTCAGAGAACACCCGACATATGATGGTACCTCACAGGTACACAATTTTCTTGTGAGCATGGAAGAGAAAATAGTGACGGATCAAAGGATCTATGTTCTTGACTTAGCCTTGCAAGATACCCCCGATAGATGGGGGGGCACCCATAAAGCCTTGATTATGGAGTGGGAAGATGCAAAACAAGCCATCTGATGTCGATTCCAAAGTAGGTATCAGCTAAAAGAAGAGATGAATATAGATTTTCAAGATGCACAACTGTTCGAGGGACGATCTGACCCTAAAGTGCATATTGAGCATTGCTTAAAGCAGTGGAGAGTTGCGGAAGTACCTTCTCACCTATGGGTTCAGGTATTTCTCCATTTGTCGGGGAAAATCCCAAAAGCCTGGTATATACATGAGGAGACCAGAAGACAAACAAATTGTTGGCAGACCTTACAAGACCAATTTTGCAAGGACTTCTCCTTTACAAGTAAGTACCCTGAGCTCAACACAGTCCTTCAAATAATCAGGGACATGATTTTTACAGACATCTGCAAAAGGAGATTAAGTCTAGTAGTATGTGTTGACCATGTTCATTTTCTTCTGTCTAGTCTAAGCCTTGAAACTGATAATATAGTTGTACCTTGTTGTAAAGTTGAGAAAGACCTGAAAAAACCTGATGACTTAGAAGAGCTTAGAAACTTAACCATTAAAGAAGTAGAAGGAAGTAGAGAGATTCAAAATACTATACCTAGTCACACATGTAACTCCTATAACCATCCACTAAAGTTGCGGAAAGTTAATATAGGGAGCACAAAGAATCCTAAGATAACTTCTATAGGAGATTACTGGGATGAGAAAACTATGAATGAAGTACACAACCTATTGTGAGAGTATGAGGACTTCTTTCTGAAAACGTTCTCGGAACTGAAAGGTATAAAAGGAGCCACGGGAGAAATGAAAATCGAGTTGAAACCTGGCTCAAGACCCATGAAGCACAGACCATACCGACTTAATCCTAGAATAAAATAGAAGGTCAAGAAGGAAGTGGACAAAATGCTTGCGGCATGACTTATTTTCCCAATCGAAGAAGCATAGTGGATTAGCCCCATAGTTATCTAGAGTAAGAAAGATATAGAAGACATTCGGGTCTGTGTGGACTATAGAAGTTTGAATTCTGCATGTGTGCACGATTCGTTTCCGACATCTTTCAGTGACGAAGTGTTAGATTAGATTGCGGGAAAATAATCTTATTCGTTTACAGACAGATTCTTAGGATATCACCAAGTCAGAATTGTAGAGGAAGATAAGAAGAAGACCACATTCATAACTGAATGGGGATCATTTGAATACAACGTAATGCCCTTTGGATTAAACAATGCCCCTGTAGTATTCTCTCGGATCATAATAGCAACATTTCAAGAGTTCATCCATAAGTTTGTAGAAGTATACATGGACGATTGGACGGTATACAACCTGTTAAAAGACCATGTAGGGATACTACGGTTAATGTTTGATAGATGTCGTGAATTGTAGATATCTCTGAATCTAAGGAAGTGCATTTTCTATGTACCACATGGCAAGTTGTTAGGACATATTGTATGCAAAGAAGGAGTCTTGGTAGACCCAGCTAAAGTTGCGGTCATTCTGAACATGTTGCCACCTACAAGTGCTAAACTATTGCGCTAAACATTGGGACATACAGGATATTACCGCAAGTTCATCAAAAGATATGCAACTATCACTGCACCTCTAGAAAAAATGTTCAAGAAGTCTGAACTATTTTGTTGGACACCAGAGTGTGACAAAGCATTCGACATTCTCAAAGAAAAACTAAGTATTGCACTTATCTTGATATTTCCCAATGAGGAAATCGAATTCCATGTACATGTGGATGCATCAGGAATTGCCCTAGGAGCCATTTTAGTGCAACGAGAGGAAGGAAATATGGACCACCCTATCTACTTTTCCAGCATAAAACTTTCGCAAGCCGAACGCAACTACACAACCACCGAAAGGGAAGGTCTAGCTATGATTTATGCAGTACAAAAGCTTAGACACTACTTGTTAAGCTCTCATTTTAAGTTTTTTACTGACCATTTTGCATTGAAGTACCTAGTTAATAAACCAGTACTTGAAGGAAGGATTTGCAGGTGGCTATTGCTCTTTCAGGAGTTTTCATTCGAAGTAATTGTCAAACCGGGAAGATGCAATGTAGGTCCAGACCACCCATCCAGGTTGGAATAAGGAGAAAGTGGCGGAGCAGTGGATGATCAACTCCTAGATACAAACCTATTCTAAATTGAGGTCATCCCAAAGTATATTGAATACATTGTTATCTTCCTTAGTACAAGGACCGGCCCAGAAACTTACCCTGCAACCCAAAAACAACATATGGTGGTTCGCGCAGCAGACTATCAACTGATTGCAGGACAACTTTACAAATTGGGACTAGACAACATCCTTAGGAGATGTGTCTTGAACCACGAAACGAGAGATATCCTGTGGGAATGCCACAGTGGAGTTGCTGGAGGACATATTCGAGGTAAAGCTACTGCACAAAAGGTACTTCAAGATGGATTATGGTGGGCTACCTTATTTAAAGATGCTAAGGCGTATGCTATATCTTGTGACATCTTCCAAAGAGTAGGAAAGCCATCACACATAAATGAATTACCCCTTCATCCAGTCAGGGCACTTCAGGCATTTAAGAAGTGGGTTGTTGATTTTATTGGACTAATCAACCTACCAACTAAGCATTCAAAGGCCAAATACATCATTACCGAAACTGATTACCTCACAAGATGGGTTGAAGCAGAGGCAGTTCAAGACTGTTCGAGAGATACAACTACTATATTTATCTTCGAGAACATCATCACTTGGTTTGGATGTCCTAGAAGCATGACCAATGATCAAGGTAGTCACTTTATCAGCAACACAATCTCAATGTTGATAACAAAATTCCTTATACAACACCATAAGAGAAGTTCACACCACACACATGCTAGCAATACAATGGAGGCATTCAATAAAATTATGGAAAGAGGACTGACAAAAGTATGTTGCGAAAACAGGGAAGACTGGGATGATAGAGTTCCAGCAGTCTTGTGGGCTTACAGGACTACCACGAAGAAGCTACACAGGTATACTCTGTTTCAGTTGGTTTATGGGAAATAATTTGTTGTACCTGCATAGTTTATTACCCCTAGTCTCTATATAGCACATGCTACACACATGACATATGATGAATCAATTGCGCAAAGGATTGCAGACTTGCAAGAACTTGAGGAAGCAAGATTTCTAGTAGATTTTCATCAGACAGTTAAGAAAGAGAGACAGAAAGCGTGGCATGATAGGCACATTAAGGCTAAAATATTTGTGCAAGGGGATAAGGTCCTACTCTACGATAACCGATATCAGAAGAATCCAGGCAAGTTGTGCATGCATTAGTTGGGTCCATTCATAGTTGCTAAAATCCGACACTCTGGTGTAGTCAAGCTAGCGCAACTGGATGGTATCCTTTGACCAGGATGGGTGAATGACGCCCACCTAAAACCTTATATTTCTCATGATTGAGCCAAAGGACTGTTGTTCATGTCCAAGGGAGCATGTACAGTAGTTAGATTTTAATTTCCTATAATTTCTTTAATTCAGTTAATAACGTCGGAGTGTGCATTGTTGCGCCACGACATATACTTCTTTTTCAGTCTAAGCGTTGCTTTTGTGTAGAACTCCTTACTCAACCTCACAGGACCGGAAGATCCACCATTAAATTAAATGAAGTCATTAAATATGACGGGGACCCCTAATGTGGTCGGAGGGGGGGTGAATCTGAACTATATCACATCCAATGTGCCACACACATCCTGTCCAGTCATACCCTTTATGGTAGCTACATTAACCCGTCAGAACTTTATGTTAAGCCATAAAGGCGCACTACACGTAGATATAATCGCTATCCCCGTCAGGAATATCAACCGTTAAAACAGTAAGCCCTCAGGTCGACCACGTCCATGTCATCTTGTTCATTAAAATCCAGGATCACCCTATAGATCCTACCCCGTTATCAGTCTCGTCGGACACCTAAGCTTGAGATTCGGTTTATGGTTTAACGATGAGTGTCCTTAGGAGTAATTATGGAGCTCTCCAATTATCCCGCGTATAATATTTTGTGAACTCATGAGTGAGACTTATTGTTTACCTTAGTTATATTTTGTCTTGTGCTATCTACACTCTCTTCTTGCTTGTGAAATCTCCTGCTCCCTAGTCATGACCCCGAGCCCCAACTCAACCCGTCTAGTTTTCTAGCAATCCAAAGCCGAAATGCCAATAGCAACAGGAGGTTGGAGTTCAGCTCCAAAAGAGGCAATTCCAAATGAGTTGTGTGATCCCCGGGTCGAGATCATGGGCGATGTCAAGGGAAAGGTCAAGCAAGTAAGACTCCTCGACCTCGACCTGATGAACCAAGTGTTGTTTCCGCAGATGAATATTAGTGTATTATCGGACTTGGCTCCAGATGCACTGGGAGGCATGCAGTTTGTGTCAAATCCAAAATTCATCAATTTGTTAAATTCCACCATCATGAACCTCAGGGATCTAATGGTTTTCATAACTACTAGTGAGGTTGCGTGGCGCACCAAGTTTTTTATCAGTCGGGTGCATGATAGGAGCTTATGGCTTGATAGAAGATATATGATTCATGTCGAAGACATCCACTATCTCACAGGATTATCCCTCGAGGGTGAGGATGTATCCAAAGGATTCCAAGGCCTAAGAAAGCATGGGAAGAAAAAGGGTGAAGTCATCTTGTATAAGAAATTCCTTACACAGATAGGCGAGTATACAACCAAAATCTACCCAATCCTACTAGAGACGGTCCAGACAGCTTTCTACGTGATCGCTAGTAAGGTTATGCGCTCGTACTAGAAGGGTGAGTGCACCTTAGCTGCTCTTTCAGTAGCATACTTCTGCGTAAATGGAGTTGTGTTCAACTGGTGCAGCTACCTACTAGAGGAACTCCTAGTTGCGGGTGGGGAAGCTCAGGAGAAAGGAGGAACTTTTACATAAAACTACTTGTTAGTAATGTTTGCAATGTGGAAATGGACGTCACCCTCAGGAAGAAAAATGTCACCTACAGATAAGGGTCACCTAGCCAAGATGCTCAATCCCTGGCACTCAAGGTCGGACTCAGAGAATATGGAGTTCAACAATGCAACGTTCTTGAAGTGGTACAACCAGCTCATCGACGTAACTTAGCGGTTGCGCATACCACATGAATTGTTGAATATTAATACCCGGAACATCGCATTTGGGATAAATCACCACTACACTTTTGTTTGGTCGAGGCATGTGAAGCCTGAGGACTTCAACACGAGGTCGTTACTCTTCTATCTGAACGAAGTAGCCTTTGACAAGGAAGTCATGTCATGTCCAGGTGTTAAGCGCAACCCACACAATTCTGGTATGCATTACCTCTTGCCACCAAAGCTCATGAAGAAAAGGGGGCAGGAAGAAGGAGTAGGGACAAGTTCCATCCTAGCAGAAAAGAATGCATTACAGACGCCACCCAACAATTTGTTATTGAAGCTTCACTACTTGCCAGAAAGTGGAAGGACAAAGTGGACAACTTCCAAGGAGTCAAGAAAAGAGCCCTAGAAATAGTACCTGAGTTGGGCCCTTCGTTTGAAGAAGCCAAAGAAGAAATCACTCAAGCGGGAACTGGAAGCAACCTGGAACTAAAGGGAAAGGAAGAACAACAAGCCAACCCAGAGTCCATGAAAAAGCTAAAGACTTAACTCGGGGCAATTCAAGGATTGTGGTCGGAGCCCGTTGGGCCCTTCATTTTGGTGAATGGAAGTTGTGCACATTATATTGCAGCTTCATTTTGGTGAACATAAATTGCGCAAGCTGTTGAGGAGCTGGATAACAGACTAAAGGGAAGAAACAAAAAGCGGTTGGAAGGATAGGGCAACATCAATTTTGAAGAAAGAAGTTGCAACAAGATAAAGAAGAAGAGAGAACTCTTGGGTTCTCAACCAACAAACCTAGATCGAATTATATATATGAGACTGATATGATTGTAAAAGGTTGTTGTTCCTAGGGTTGTTGTTATTAAGGTTGGGCTTGGATTACTTTTGTTGCTAGAGTCACTGTTGTTATTGTCCATATTGTTAGTTTAGCTAAAGTTCTGGATTCTGAGTTCGGAACCAGACCAAGAATGTAATGGAGTCATCTCGTGTTGTCGCGTTGAAAGAGCAAGGTGATAAGATAACCTTGTCTCTCAGTAGTACAAAGCATTTTCTATTAGCTTTGGCATGGCCTATTTGTATCTGTAACTCAGTCTGATCTTGTATTTTGAGAGGAAACATGTTATATGATAATACAATGGGAGACCCAAATAATTTTGAATATATCATGTGTATTTAGTCTTCTGAATGTATTGAATGTTGCTCTATATTATCTTTTATGTCTGATATGCTTAAATGCTTCCTTGTGAATGACGACGCAACTCTGTCTCTTTATTCTCAGTTAGGAGATGTTCAAAACTGCTACAGGTTTAATCTATCTTGCGCAAGACTAACATGAATCTTGATACTTCATATATTTGTCTAAGTATTCTCCTTACCCTTCCCTCTCTTTCTCATCTTGGTTGCACTTCAGATGAGACTTCTTCCCTCTAGGGAAGATGAAAATGTCAACACTCTAGACTACTTCTGTACCTTTTGTTGGTAACTTGAGAAGGACCTTGGTCTGATCACTTTTGCACCAACAACACTCAACAATGTAAATAGTGTTGCACCTCTTGATAGGTGGTAGATATTCACCATTATATCATAAAAAAAAATGAAGTATTGAAAAAATGACTTTTTTTCTTTCTTATATCAAGATATATTCATTTCGACTTTGGATTTATTGTAACATCCCTAGTTTTAATCCCCACAAATTGTAATGTAATTGTATAAATGTGAATTATGATGGTGATACGATATGATTGGGGCAAAGAGCCCATGTTGATTAATATGGTTGGGGGCCAAATTGTATATTATGAACATTGAAATGATTAATAAAAGTAATGATTGTTGGTTGTGATATAAGAGGGATGAAAACGATGGGGGTCTATGATTCCACAAGAAAGATGGGTCCAAGGGGGATTTTATTTACGGGTATTAATCCAACCCAATTTCCTGAATTATTATCATTGTGTAAACCTTCTATTGTTGTTGAGTGTTCTCAAATCCAATCGTTTATTTCATGTAAGAGGGTGGGTGTGAGGAGTCACATCCCATAGTTATTGGGGAGCATGGGGATGAAGTACAATAAACATTGGGTAGAGTGAGAAGTCAACTAGCTTGTGGAAAAGGAATTTTGTATGGCCAAGGAGGATAGTTTTTGCATGTAGATTTTGAGCAGCAAGAGAGGAGTTGAGTGTTGGGAAGAGCACCAGTCATGATATGCTTGAGGGCAGCCATTGTTTGGTTGTGTATTATGCTGGAAACGAGACATGTGTACCTGTAAAACATGTTGCAATTTTGTAGTGTGTTTTTCCTATTGAGGAAATGGCTCAAGAGCCTTGTGAAGGTTGTTGTGAGCACTCTTGAAGCAGTTGAGAGTTCCTGAAGTCCCCAGCTGAGAGATTTCTGGCCAACCAAGTGCACTAGAATCCTTGATAAGTGAATGGTACAACTCGAGGGACTGAGATCAGTAAAGGGGGTACATTCCTTGGGTTGTGCAGGTTGTCGGGAAGAGAGTTGGAGTATTGGAATTGTTGTTGGAGATTGGAATTTGGGTTTTGGTTTGCTTAGTGTGGAGAGTGGATAGACAGGGGGCCATATCTCCTTGTGGACTCATAACGCCATCTCGGGGGTGGCCCGTTGTTGAGATTTGGAGCAACAATGCCTATGGATGGGAGATTCATCCTTCATATGCATCGAGTTGGATTATATTTATAAACAAATAAGTGTTCTATTGTTTTTATTATGAATATTTCGTAGTGTAAATGATTATTGAATGTTGTATGTTTTATGTGTGCTTATTGTGTGCATTCATGTTTTTATAAATGTTGTAGATGCATAGGTAAATTAGCATATTTTTTTGCTGTAAATTTTATGGGCTTGCTGC
>SNQJ01S0028916.1:92621-107152 GCA_010110895.2 Picea sitchensis
GGAAAATGTGGAAATAGATGTTGTCGGAGTTAAAACCACAACCAATTTTGAGGTAATCGAAATCATGGGAGATAAGGATCCCTACCCTTCTCTACTCGGAATTGATTAGGCATATGAAAACTATGCTATCATTAATCTAAAGAGGACACCATGACGTTTGAAGCAGATGGGATAAAAGTAGTTTATCCCTTAGATCCATGTTTAGGGCTTAGATATACTTAACCAATGGACCACAATATGGAGTCAGATGCTCTTGACCAATTATACACCATAACAACATGAATGAGACCAGATTACATAAATCCCACTGTATATGGATCAGTAAGTTGGAGAAGTATATAGTTTGTTGACAAGGATTCAGAATTAGCATTTGAAAGTTGGTAGGAGGGTTCATATGAATGATTCTCAAGACGATGTGCAACTGTCAGAGCAGTGAGATGGATTGGAACCGAGGTCAGAGAACACCCGACATATGATGGTACCTCACAGGTACACAATTTTCTTGTGAGCATGGAAGAGAAAATAGTGACGGATCAAAGGATCTATGTTCTTGACTTAGCCTTGCAAGATACCCCCGATAGATGGGGGGGCACCCATAAAGCCTTGATTATGGAGTGGGAAGATGCAAAACAAGCCATCTGATGTCGATTCCAAAGTAGGTATCAGCTAAAAGAAGAGATGAATATAGATTTTCAAGATGCACAACTGTTCGAGGGACGATCTGACCCTAAAGTGCATATTGAGCATTGCTTAAAGCAGTGGAGAGTTGCGGAAGTACCTTCTCACCTATGGGTTCAGGTATTTCTCCATTTGTCGGGGAAAATCCCAAAAGCCTGGTATATACATGAGGAGACCAGAAGACAAACAAATTGTTGGCAGACCTTACAAGACCAATTTTGCAAGGACTTCTCCTTTACAAGTAAGTACCCTGAGCTCAACACAGTCCTTCAAATAATCAGGGACATGATTTTTACAGACATCTGCAAAAGGAGATTAAGTCTAGTAGTATGTGTTGACCATGTTCATTTTCTTCTGTCTAGTCTAAGCCTTGAAACTGATAATATAGTTGTACCTTGTTGTAAAGTTGAGAAAGACCTGAAAAAACCTGATGACTTAGAAGAGCTTAGAAACTTAACCATTAAAGAAGTAGAAGGAAGTAGAGAGATTCAAAATACTATACCTAGTCACACATGTAACTCCTATAACCATCCACTAAAGTTGCGGAAAGTTAATATAGGGAGCACAAAGAATCCTAAGATAACTTCTATAGGAGATTACTGGGATGAGAAAACTATGAATGAAGTACACAACCTATTGTGAGAGTATGAGGACTTCTTTCTGAAAACGTTCTCGGAACTGAAAGGTATAAAAGGAGCCATGGGAGAAATGAAAATCGAGTTGAAACCCGGCTCAAGACCCGTGAAGCACAAACCATACTGACTTAATCCTAGAATAAAATAGAAGGTCAAGAAGGAAGTGAACAAAATGCTTGCGGCATGACTTATTTTCCCAATCGAAGAAGCATAGTGGATTATCCCCATAGTTATCTAGAGCAAGAAAGATATAGAAGACATTCGGGTCTATGTGGACTATAGAAGTTTGAATTTTGCATGTGTGCACGATTCGTTTCCGACACCTTTCAGTGACGAAGTGTTAGATCAAATTGCGGGAAAAAAATCTTATTCGTTTACAGACAGATTCTCAGGATATCACCAAGTCAGAATTGCAGAGGAAGATAAGAAGAATACCATATTCATAACTGAATGGGGATCATTCGAATACAACGTAATGCCCTTTGGCTTAAACAATGCCACTGTAGTCTTCTCTCGGATCATAATAGCAACATTTCAAGAGTTCATCCATAAGTTTGTAGAAGTATACATGGATGATTGGACGGTATACAGACTATTAAAAGACCATGTAGGGCTACTCCGATTAATGTTTGATAGATGTCGTGAATTGTAGATATCTCTGAATCTAAGGAAGTGCATTTTCTATGTACCACATGGCAAGTTGTTAGGCCATATTGTATGCAAAGAAGGAGTCTTGGTAGACCTAGCTAAAGTTGCGCTCATTATGAACATGTCGTCGCCTACAAGTGCTAAACTATTGCGCTATACATTGGGACATACATGATATTACCGCAAGTTCATCAAAAGATATGCAACTATCACTGCACCTCTAGAAAAATTGTTCAAGAAGTTTGAACTATTTCGTTGGACACCAGAGTGTGACAAAACATTCGACATTCTCAAAGAAAAACTAAGTACTGCACTTATCTTGATATTTCCCAATGAGGAAATTGAATTCCATGTACATGTGGATGCATCGGGAATTGCCCTGAGAGCCATTTTAGTGCAACAAGGGGAAGGAAATATGGACCACCCTATCTAATTTTTCAGTAGAAAACTTTCGCAAGCCGAACACAACTACACAACCACCGAAAGGGAAGGTCTAGCTATGATTTATGCATTACAGAATCTTAGACACTACTTGTTAAGCTCTCATTTTAAGTTTTTTACTGACCATTTTGCGTTGAAGTATCTAGTTAATAAACCAGTACTTGAAGGAAGGATTTGCGGGTGGCTATTGCTCTTTCAGGAGTTTTCATTCGAAGTAATTGTCAAACCGGGAAGATGCAATGTAGGTCAAGACCACCCATCCAGGTTGGAATAAGGAGAAAGTGGTGGAGCAATGGATGATCAGCTCCTAGATACAAACCTATTCTAAATTGAGGTCATCCCAAAGTATATTGAATACATTGTTATCTTCCTCAGTACAAGGACCGGCCCATAAACTTACTCTGCAACCCAAAAACGACATATGGTGGTTCGCGCAGCAGACTATCAACTGATTGCAGGACAACTTTACAAATTGGGACTAGACAACATCCTTAGGAGATGTGTCTTGAACCATGAAAGGAGAGATATCATGTGGGAATGCCACAGTGGAGTTGCAGGAGGACATATTAGAGGTAAAGCTACTGCACAAAAGGTACTTCAAGATGGATTATGGTGGGCTACCTTATTTAAAGATGCTAAGGAGTATGCTAGATCTTGTGACATCTTCCAAAGAGTAGGAAAGCCATCACACAAATGAATTACCCCTTCATCCAGTCAGGGCACTTCAGGCATTTGAGAAGTGGGTTGCTGATTTTATTGGACTAATCAACCTACCAACTAAGCATTCAAAGGCTAGATACATCATTACCGAAACTGATCACCTCACAAGATGGCCTTAAGCAGAGGCAGTTCAAGACTGTTCGAGAGATACAACTGTTATATTTATCTTCGAGAACGTCATCGCTTGGTTTGGATGTCCCAAAAGCATGACCAATGATCAAGGTAGTCACTTTATCAACAACACAATCTCAACGTTGATAACAAAATTCCTTATACAACACCATAAGAGCAGTCCACACCACACACATGCTAACAATACAATGGAGGCATTCAATAAAATTATAGAAAGAGGACTGACAAAAGTATGTTGCAGAAACAGGGAAGACTAGGATGATAGAGTTCCAAAGTCTTGTGGGCTTACAGGACTACCACGAAGAAGCTACACAAGTATACTGTGTTTCAGCTGGTTTATGGGAAATAATTTGTTGTACCTGCATAGTTTATTACCCCTAGTCTCTATATAGCACATGCTACACACATGACAGATGATGAATCAGTTGCGCAGAGGATTGCAGACTTGCAAGAACTTGAGCAAGCAAGATTTCTAGCAGATTTTCATCAGACAGTTAAGAAAGAGAGAAAGAAAGTCTGGCATGATAGGCACATTAAGGCTAAAAGATTTGTGCAACGGGATAAGGTACTACTCTACGACAATCGATATCAGAAGCATCTAGGCAAGTTGTGCATGCATTAGTTGGGTCCATTCATAGTTGTTGAAATCTGACACTCTGGTGTAGTCAAGCTAGCGCAACTGGATGGTATCCTTCGACCAGGATGGGTGAATGATGCCCACCTGAAACCCTATATTTCTCATGATTGAGCCAAAGGACTGTTGCTCATGTCCAAGGGAGCATGTACAATAGTTAGATTTTAATTTCCTATAATTTCTTTAATTCAGTTAATAACGTCGGAGTGTGCATTGTTGCGCCACGACATATACTTATTTTTCAATCTAAGCGTTGCTTTTGTGTAGAACTCCTTACTTAGTCGCACAGGACCAGAAGAGCCACCATTAAATTAAATGAAGTCATTAAATATGATGGGGACCCCCAATGTGGTCGAAGGGGGGGGGTGAATCCGAACTGTATCACATCCCATGTGCCACACACATCTTGTCCAATCATACCCTTTATGGTAGCTACATTAACCCGTAAGAACTTTCTGTTAATCCATAAAGGCGCAATACACGTAAATGTCATCGCTATCCCCGTCGAGAATATCAACTGTTAAAATAGTAAGCCCTCAGGTCGACCACATCCATGTCAACTTGTTCATTAAAATCCAGGATCACGCTATAGATCCTACCCTGTTATCAGTCTCGTCGGACACCTAAGCTTGAGATTGCGTTTATGGTTTAACGATGAGTGTCCTTAGGAGTAATTACAGAGCTCTCCAGTTATCCCACGTATAATATTTTGTGAACTCATGAGTAAGACTTATTGTTTACCTTAGTTATATTTTGTCTTGTGCTATCTACACTCTCGTCTCGCTTGTGAAATCTCCTGCTCCCTAGTCACGACCCCGAGCCCCAACTCAACCCATCTAGTTTTCTAGCAATCCAAAGCCAAAATTCCAATAGCAACAGGAGGTTGGAGTTCAGCTCCAAAAGAGGCAATTCCAGATGAGTTGTGTGATCCCCGGGTCGAGATCATGGGCGATGTCAAGGGAAAGGTCAAGCAAGTAAGACTCCTTGACCTCGACCTGACGAACCAAGTGTTGTTTCCGCAAATGAATATTAGTGTATTATGGGACTTGGCTCCAGATGCACTAGGAGGCATGCAGTTTGTGTCAAAGCCAGAATTCATCAATCTGTTCAATTCCACGATCATGAACCTCAGGGATCTAACGGTTTTCATAACTACTAGTGAGGTTGCGCGGTGCACCAAATTTTTTATCAGTTGGGTGCATGATAGGAGCTTATGGCTTGATAGAAGATATATGATTCATGTCAAAGACATCCACCATCTCACAGGATTATCCCTCAAGGGTGAGGATGTATCCAAAGGATTCCAAGGCCTAAGAAAGCATGGGAAGAAAAAGGGTGAAGTCAGCTTGTATAAGAAATTCCTTACACATATAGGTGAGCATACAACCAAAATCAACCCAATCCTACCAGAGATAGTCCAGACAACTTGCTACGTGATCACTAGTAAGGTTATGCGCTCGTACTAGAAGGGTGAGTGCACCTTAGCTGCTCTTTCAACAACATACTTCTGCGTAAATGGAGTTGTGTTCAATTGGTGCAACTACCTACTAGAGGAACTCCTAGTTGCGGGTGGGGAAGCTCAGGAGAAAGGAGGAACTTTTACATAAAACTACTTGTTAGTAACGTTCACAATGTGGAAATGGACGTCACCCTCAGGAAGAAAATTGTCACCTACAGATAAGGGTCACCTAGCTGAGATGCTCGATCTCTGGCACTCAAGGTCGAACTCAGAGAATATGGAATTCAACAATGCAGCGTTCCTGAAGTGGTACAACCAGCTCATCGACGTAACTTAGCGGTTTTGCATACCACATGAATTGTTGAATTTTAATACTCGGAACATCGCATTTGGGATAAATCGCCACTACACTTTTGTTTGGTCGAGGCATGCGAAGCCTAAGGACTTCAACACGAGGTCGTTACCCTTCTATCTGAACGAAGTAGCCTTCGACAAGGAAGTCATGTCATGTCCAGGTGTTAAGCGCAACCCACGCAATTCTGGTATGCATTACCTCTTGCCACCAAAGCTCATGAAGAAAAGGGGGCAGGAAGAAGGAGTAGGGCCAAGTTCCGGCCTAGCAGAAAAGAATGCATTACAGACACCACCCAACAGTTTATTATTGAAGCTTCATTACTTGCCAGAGAGTGGAAGGACAAAGTGGAAAAATTCCAAGGAGTCAGGAAAAGAGCCCTAGAACTAGTACCTGAGTTGGGCCCTTCCTTTGAAGAAGCCAAAGAAGAAATCACTCAAGTGGGAACTGGAAGCAACCTGGAACCAAAGGGAAAGGAAGAACAACAAGCCAACCCAGAGTCCACGGAAAAGCTAAAGACTTAACTTGGGGCAATTCAAGGATTGTGGTCGGAGCCTATTGGGCCCTTCGCTTTGGTGAATAGAAGTTGCACACATTATATTGCAGCTTCATTTTGGTGAACATAAGTTGCGCAAGCTATTGAGGAGCTGGATAACTGACTAAAGGGAAGAAACAAAAAGCGGTTGGAAGGATAGGGCAACATCAATTTTGAAGAAAGAAGTTGCAATAAGATCAAGAAGAAGAGAGAACTCTTGGGTTCTCAACCAACAAACCTAGATCGAATTATATATATGAGACTGATATGATTGTAAAAGGTTGTTGTTCCTAGGGTTGTTGTTATTAAGGTTGGGCTTGGATTACTTTTGTTGCTAGAGTCACTGTTGTTATTGTCCATATTGTTAGTTTAGCTAAAGTTCTGGATTCTGAGTTCGGAACCAGACCAAGAATGTAATGGAGTCATCTCGTGTTGTCGCGTTGAAAGAGCAAGGTGATAAGATAACCTTGTCTCTCAGTAGTACAAAGCATTTTCTATTAGCTTTGGCATGGCCTATTTGTATCTGTAACTCAGTCTGATCTTGTATTTTGAGAGGAAACATGTTATATGATAATACAATGGGAGACCCAAATAATTTTGAATATATCATGTGTATTTAGTCTTCTGAATGTATTGAATGTTGCTCTATATTATCTTTTATGTCTGATATGCTTAAATGCTTCCTTGTGAATGACGACGCAACTCTGTCTCTTTATTCTCAGTTAGGAGATGTTCAAAACTGCTACAGGTTTAATCTATCTTGCGCAAGACTAACATGAATCTTGATACTTCATATATTTGTCTAAGTATTCTCCTTACCCTTCCCTCTCTTTCTCATCTTGGTTGCACTTCAGATGAGACTTCTTCCCTCTAGGGAAGATGAAAATGTCAACACTCTAGACTACTTCTGTACCTTTTGTTGGTAACTTGAGAAGGACCTTGGTCTGATCACTTTTGCACCAACAACACTCAACAATGTAAATAGTGTTGCACCTCTTGATAGGTGGTAGATATTCACCATTATATCATAAAAAAAAATGAAGTATTGAAAAAATGACTTTTTTTCTTTCTTATATCAAGATATATTCATTTCGACTTTGGATTTATTGTAACATCCCTAGTTTTAATCCCCACAAATTGTAATGTAATTGTATAAATGTGAATTATGATGGTGATACGATATGATTGGGGCAAAGAGCCCATGTTGATTAATATGGTTGGGGGCCAAATTGTATATTATGAACATTGAAATGATTAATAAAAGTAATGATTGTTGGTTGTGATATAAGAGGGATGAAAACGATGGGGGTCTATGATTCCACAAGAAAGATGGGTCCAAGGGGGATTTTATTTACGGGTATTAATCCAACCCAATTTCCTGAATTATTATCATTGTGTAAACCTTCTATTGTTGTTGAGTGTTCTCAAATCCAATCGTTTATTTCATGTAAGAGGGTGGGTGTGAGGAGTCACATCCCATAGTTATTGGGGAGCATGGGGATGAAGTACAATAAACATTGGGTAGAGTGAGAAGTCAACTAGCTTGTGGAAAAGGAATTTTGTATGGCCAAGGAGGATAGTTTTTGCATGTAGATTTTGAGCAGCAAGAGAGGAGTTGAGTGTTGGGAAGAGCACCAGTCATGATATGCTTGAGGGCAGCCATTGTTTGGTTGTGTATTATGCTGGAAACGAGACATGTGTACCTGTAAAACATGTTGCAATTTTGTAGTGTGTTTTTCCTATTGAGGAAATGGCTCAAGAGCCTTGTGAAGGTTGTTGTGAGCACTCTTGAAGCAGTTGAGAGTTCCTGAAGTCCCCAGCTGAGAGATTTCTGGCCAACCAAGTGCACTAGAATCCTTGATAAGTGAATGGTACAACTCGAGGGACTGAGATCAGTAAAGGGGGTACATTCCTTGGGTTGTGCAGGTTGTCGGGAAGAGAGTTGGAGTATTGGAATTGTTGTTGGAGATTGGAATTTGGGTTTTGGTTTGCTTAGTGTGGAGAGTGGATAGACAGGGGGCCATATCTCCTTGTGGACTCATAACGCCATCTCGGGGGTGGCCCGTTGTTGAGATTTGGAGCAACAATGCCTATGGATGGGAGATTCATCCTTCATATGCATCGAGTTGGATTATATTTATAAACAAATAAGTGTTCTATTGTTTTTATTATGAATATTTCGTAGTGTAAATGATTATTGAATGTTGTATGTTTTATGTGTGCTTATTGTGTGCATTCATGTTTTTATAAATGTTGTAGATGCATAGGTAAATTAGCATATTTTTTTGCTGTAAATTTTATGGGCTTGCTGCCCCTTGGTTTTCTTTTATATGTACGAGGGCGTTTTTAAATTTGTTTTTAGTAGGCTAATTTGTTTTTCGCAGTGACAAGACTCGACTTGGATGGTTGGGTATGCTACATAATGGTATTAGAGTGACAAGTTCAAACATTGAGCTTGTATGGGCCAGACTTAACATGCAGAAGCTAAAGTTGCAGATTTAAAGCTCAAAGAATGTTCGCAACGTGGTTGTCATATTTTTTTCTAGGCAAAAGTGTGAGGAGTTTTCCTCTAATTTTAGTGAATTCGAGTTCAGTGGTTAAAATCCCCAATTTTAATTCCTAAATATGCATGTGTTGGGGTTGTAATTGGTTGAATTCTGGAAATTATAGAGAAGCCATGAAGAATTGGGTGAAATTGGTTGAGAATTCGACATGGGAATGTTGAAGTTTGGGTGCAGAGGTCGAGTTGATGTGCACCAGGCCTAAATTGGCCATTAGCAAGCTTAATTTTGGGTTCCATGGCAGCCTTGGTAACATTTTGAAATTATGCAATTCTGGAAAAAAATTGAAATTTGGGAAAATTTGGGTATTTTTTTGTACATGACATCAGCATGACATGGTGGTGACATCAGTATTATGTGGCAGAGGTGACGTGGACTACCACGGTTGAAATTGGTGGCACAGTGGAAATTGGTAACACAATGTCATTTCGTGGCACGGTGGTAGGTGACGTGGGGGCCACATGAGACAATGGTATAGTCAATACCATAAACCATTGTAGCATGGGTAGAGGAGTGGTTTTGGCCTAGGTCCTTATACCACACAACACCATTCATATCACAATTGTCATGACACCATGGGGCCTGGGGCCTTCACCATGCGATACCATTCATTCCACGTAGCATGGAAAACCATTGTGACGACCCAAGGGGTTGTTAAACCTGAGACACTTTTGGGATACAACATGCCCTCTCCATCGTCAATCTCGCCAATTCTCAACCATCAGATCTAGGAGACGTTCAAATTCATGCACGCCAAGGTAAAGGTGCAGGATACGACTTGCCCATTCCTGTGGCCAATGAAGGGGCACCACACAGAGTTTTTATGCATAGTGGGACCCTTGTCCCATCCGAGGTCAGATGTGTGCTAGCTGGGCAGGTGGGGTTGTAAAATATTAATATTGCATTAATGTTTAAGGCCAATGTAAGATAAATAAGAGAGAGAAGGTTGACGAGGAAAGTTTGGAGGGCCAGAAGGGTGACATGGAATCAACTCAAGGTGTCATGTGGACCCAAAATGCCATATCAACAACCATGATAGTAAGGATGCCACATAGGCAAAATTGTCCTAGTCTAAAAAAACGTTTAGAGCCAAAATCTTATTTTGGCCGTAATTGGAGTAGATTAAGTCATGTTAAGATGAAATTTCAAGGTTTTTTCCGCATTAAGGAGGGCTACATAAGTGCCAGAGAGGCACATTTCCCAGTTCTGCTTGGATTTGCTAGAAATCACAAATTAGTGGTTTTAAAAGATATAGGTCGAGATCATTGGCAGAGGTCCATATCAAGCTAAATTTATTGGAGAGAGTCCATAAAGAAGACATGAAAATAAACCAGGAAGGAATTGAATAAATACAAATGGGTTTGGAATGGGGATACTAAAATGGTCAAAAACCACTATTCTAAGCCACTTTTTGGGGATTTTTGGGATTTTAAGAGGAAAAGGGTCTCTAGATGGAAAATATGGAAAATTTTATTTACTTAAGTTTTTGTATACTCATCAAGCCAAACAATTTTGGTGTATTAAAAATTTTCCAAAAGTGCACAATTTGGGAGATAACATGTTTGGCTAAAAATTCGAAGTCTAGGAAAAATGGGTGAAAAAGGACAAAGTTGTCATTTCGAGATTGCTGCATTTTTTGTTTGGAGCATTATAATGAAAATTTGAGAGTTGTCATGAGTTCCTTGTCATAATTTGTATTTGTCTCCTATAAAATTTTCCCTATATCCTGACATATTTACTTCTACAAGTGGCAGAAGTTGGTGTCTGGGATTAATTGTACCAGATTGAAAAGTGTAGAAAAAGAGAAAATTAACAATATTCAAACGACTATAACTTTCTGCCCAGAGCTCATATTTGAGAAAAAAGATAGTCATTGGAAAGGTATTGGTTATAGGAATCCATATATGCACCTAAGATTGTGAATTGAGTAACAAAACTCACAATAAACCAAAACCAAGATGACTATTGACCTTATAGGAAAAAATTAAAAAAATGCATATGTTTCTAGTATTGTAAATTATAGTTTTTAGGTAAAAAATGTTGTTTTATGCACATTACCAGAAGCTTAAGGTTTCTTATGGAACTTAGAAGTTTTACAATGAGATCTATATATATGTGGAAGATATAAGAGAAATCTGCATATATGAGGAAGAGGCAGGGGAAACTCTTCAAAATAAGCATGTGATTTCTTAGGAGGTTGCAACAACAAGACATGTAGACTCGGTAAGAAATATGGAAGACCTCCAATGAAATTTTAATGTGGGAAAATAATGCTATATGACATATGTGCTTATCAAATGTGGATGATGAGTAAAAAAATACCATCTAGAATTCATGATATTGCATGTGCAGTAGGTACACATGGAGGTGCAAAGCATGGGAATATGAAAAGTGGTTTAAATAACAGATAAAAAGGTTTGAAGTTTGAATCAAGGATAAGAAGAGACACTTGAGGGGAGAGCGTTATGTCAAGTTCTATTCAGAATATGATTAAAGGCCAGGAAGGAAGAATGTTAAGATATGATTAGGGTTCAACCAGGTAAATTGAGAAATCAAGAAGCTAGTCTTTTGTTAAAGAGGGCCATAATGCATATATGAAGGTAAGGTACAATGTCTCCATGAATTATTCTATGAATAATTATAGTACTACATCCCTTGTGTTAGAGTGCTAAGTGGAAATCGGGTGCAAGAGTAAATCACTTAGTGGATGAGAGAGTGAAAAGTCCATTATGTATAGATTTGTTCTAGATGGATGCAATTAGACTCCAATGATAGGTAATCCATAAAAATTAATTGGATTCCAAAATTGGACGAAGTCCATGAATAGTCGAGATAAGTGGAAAAATGTATCATGAGTGGATGTCAAGCTAGTTGGAGTATATTGCAACACTCAAAGAACTATGACAACAAAGAAAGGGAATTGTTGATGCATATAGGAAATTGTTGATGCATGAAGTGGGCATGATAAGATTTAATGCTCAATGCATATTGATGTGTGTTTGTGCATATAGACATGATTGAACATGCATGTGGCATGCTTGTAGACTAAGAGCGGTCTGTTGATATATATGTATATATATGCATGAATTAATGTTGTTGTGAGTTTGAATAAGACTAATGATGGATTGTGTATCAAGGAAATTGTTTATAGCATGACTGAAGATGTTGATGATGTTGTTGCATACAATAAATATCCATGTGAAGACAAATGAGGATGGTAAAATGTTGACAAATAAGTCAATAAAGGGAGATTGTAAACTTCTACAAAATATTAGCTCAACCGATAGCATCAATTAAATGCAATAACAACCAGACAGGTATGCATTTGGGGTTGTTTATGATGCATAAATTCTTAAAGGAATTGAGGTAAGAGTTCCCTCAGTCAAATTTTTAATATTGAATTGTTGTGCAAAGGAAAAGGGCCTTGAATATACAAGTTGTATTGCTGCTTGAATGCATCTATGAGAAATTTAATTGCATAATGTGTTATGTTGGTTATAAGATCATAACCAAGTCAAGAAAGGAGACATACTCGTGTTGTAGCAATGAATGCCATTAGAAATGGTCATGTGTGAGGCCATGATGTGGTTGAAAATGGAAGGGCTATAACGCCATAAACATGCATGATGGTTTTTCCCCTATATAATTGATGTTTAGGCTGCAACCTCTTTGCCGACATGAGAGAGCACTAAGAGAATTATATTCCTAATGTTGTGTATGGGTTGAAGAGGAAGGTATCCAAATGATCAGACAAGTAAATGGGGAAGAGTTTGGATAATGTGTTAAAGTGTGGGCTATACCTTCCAACTCACATGGTGGAACACATGACATGGATATATGGTATTCTGGAGTCAATGCAAGGATGCATTGTGTATATGTGACCATGGGTATGAGAACATTGGTTTTAATTGTGAGTATTGTTTGATTGCATTATGAAAAGCTTGGTGTGTTGATAATGCATGTACAATGAATGGTAATTTCATTACAGACGATGAGATTAATAGTTGAATTTTGTTTTTAAATGATCAAGGGTTGGAAATGATTGAATTACTGGTAAAATAGAATTCAGACATCATTTCATGAACTATTGAAAATTGTAACAATTTGTTTGGCTGCATGGACATTGAGAAAATTGCAGGGGAAATGGTCATGGGTATGGAAATGATGTAAGCCCATAAATAAGACAAATGCCTATTGCTGTGCAAGCCAAACATAATGAGCATAAATTTCATGTTTGAGAAATTTTATTTTCCTGTATGGAACAAATTTGAAAAAATAATAATTGAAAATTGTTGTGATATGCTAACAATTTGTTTGACTGCATGAAAATTAAGAAAATTGCAGGGAAAATGGTCTTGTATATGGCAGGGATGTAAGCCCATAAGGAAGATTGATATTTACTACTGCAAGAGCCAAACACTTATAAGCATAAAACTTATGTTTGGGAAATTTTGGTTTCCTGTATAAAACATATTTGAAAATTTATAATTGAACATTGTTTGATGATGTCTCATATTGAATGTATGCATATGATGCAAATGGGATGATTTCCACATGTTATATACTTCTAGTAGAAGTCTAGAAGCAAGTTGGAATTTGTTTGTGTAAGAACACCTTGGAAAATGATGGATCGCCTGAGGAACTATATAACAATGAAAGGGATGTCTGAGCCTATAGGGTGAGTACAACATGAAGAAGCAAGTTGTCAGGCTTGTAGAAGAACTAGGTTGTTAGGCCTGAAGAGTGAACTCTTGAGTGAGTTTCACTATCGAAAAACCAAGTTGTCAATCCCAAAGAGCGAACTCTTGTATGAGTTGCACAACAACAACAAGGTTGTTGTTGGTTATTCACTGGTAGTTTTCCTAGCAATGAGTCTCTTCAGTTCCCAATAGTGAGATTCCTAAATACATGTGCCAATGGGACCTTGATAAATGAATGGTGTGGCCCGATGGACTAAGGACAGTGAAAGGGGCACATTCCTTGGGTCAACCTTGATAAATGAATGATACATTCCTTGGGTTAGACCTGATAAACGAATGGTAAATTCCTTGGGTTGGACATGTCAAGAGGAAGAGAGCTAGTGGAAATCAAGATAGTTGTAGGAGAATGCTAGTGGGTTATGTATATGTTTTGGTCCAGGGTGCCTATGTATTTATGATTTTTTGGGCCCGGAGCGCCTATGTATTTGTGGTTTTGGGGCCAAAGTGCCTATGTATTTATATTTAAGTTGGAATGCCTATGTGATATTAGGCTAAAGAGTCTATATGTTGATTAAAGGCCGAACAACCTAACATTGTAATTGTATGAACATCGTATGGTGTTGTGCACCGAGGACAGTGCAAAAATAAGGGGGAGGGGAACATAACATCCTCGGTTTTAATTCCCACAAATTGTAATGTAATTGTGTATATGTGAATTAGGATGGTGAGTCGATATGATTGGGGCAAAGATCCCATGTTGATTAATATGGTCGGGGGTCAAATTGTATATTATGAACATTGAAATGATTAATAAAATTAGTGATCGTTGGCTGTTATGTGAGAGGGATGAAAACGATGGGGGGCTATGCTTCCACAAGAAAGGGGGGTCCAAGGGGGAATTTTATTTATGGGTATTAATTCAACCCAATTTCCTGAATTATTATCATTATGTAAACATTCTATTTGTTGTTGAGTGTTCTCAAAGCCAATCATTTATTTCATGTAAGAGGGTGGGTTTGAGGAGTCACATCCCATA
>SNQJ01S0028916.1:107202-118667 GCA_010110895.2 Picea sitchensis
AAACATATTTGAAAATTTATAATTGAACATTGTTTGATGATGTCTCATATTGAATGTATGCATATGATGCAAATGGGATGATTTCCACATGTTATATACTTCTAGTAGAAGTCTAGAAGCAAGTTGGAATTTGTTTGTGTAAGTACACCTTGGAAAATGATGGATCGCTTGAGGAACTATATAACAATGAAAGGGATGTCTGAGCCTATAGGGTGAGTACAACATGAAGAAGCAAGTTGTCAAGCTTGTAGAAGAACTAGGTTGTCAGGCCTGAAGAGTGAACTCTTGAGTGAGTTTCACTGTCGAAAAACCAAGTTGTCAATCCCGAAGAGCGAACTCTTGTATGAGTTGCACAACAACAAGAAGGTTGTTGCTGGTTATTCACTGGTAGTTTTCCTAGCAATGAGTCTCTTCAGTTCCCAATAGTGAGATTCCTAAATACATGTGCCAATGGGACCTTGATAAATGAATGGTGCAGCCCGATGGACTGAGGACAGTGAAAGGGGCACATTCCTTGGGTCAACCTTGATAAATGAATGATACATTCCTTGGGTTAGACCTGATAAACGAATGGTAAATTCCTTGGGTTGGACATGTCAAGAGGAAGAGAGCTGGTGGAAATCAAGATAGTTGTAGGAGAATGTCAGTGGGTTATGTATATGTTTTGGGCCAGGGTGCCTATGTATTTATGATTTTTTGGGGCCGGAGCACCTATGTATTTGTAGTTTTGGGGCCAAAGTGCCTATGTATTTATATTTAAGTTGGAATGCCTATGTGATATTAGGCTAAAGAGTCTATATGTTGATTAAAGGCCGGACAACCTAACATTGTAATTGTATGAACACCGTATGGTGTTGTGCACCGAGGACAGTGCAAAAATAAGGGGGAGGGGAACGTAGCATCCTCGGTTTTAATTCCCACAAATTGTAATGTAATTGTGTATATGTGAATTAGGCTTGTGAGTCGATATGATTGGGGCAAAGATCCCATGTTGATTAATATGGTCGGGGGTCAAATTGTATATTATGAACATTGAAATGATTAATAAAATTAGTGATCGTTGGCTGTTATGTGAAAGGGATGAAAACGATGGGGGGTTATGCTTCCACAAGAAAGAGGGGTCCAAGGGGAATTTTATTTATGGGTATTAATTCAACCCAATTTCCTGAATTATTATCATTATGTAAACATTCTATTTGTTGTTGAGTGTTCTCAAAGCCAATCATTTATTTCATGTAAGAGGGTGGGTTTGAGGAGTCACATCCCATAATTATTGGGGAGCATGGGGCTGAAGTACAATAAACATTGGGCAGAGTGAGAAGTCAACTAGCTCGAGGAAAAATAAATTTGTATGGCCAAGGAGGGTAGTTTTTGTATGCAGATTTTGGGCAACAAGAGAGGAGTTGAGTGTTAGGAAGAGAACCAACCATGATATGCTTGGAGGCAACCATTGTTTGGCTATGTATTATGTTGTAAATGCGGCTTGTGTACATGTAAAATAGGCTACAAGCTTGTAGTGCATTTTTCCTATTGAGGAAATGGCTCAAGAGCCTTGTGGAGGCTGCTGTGAGCACCCCTGAAGTAGTTGAGAGTTCCTAAAGTCCCTAGCCGAGAGATTTTTGGCCAACCAAGTGCACTGGAAGCCATGATAAATGAATGGTGCAACCCGAGGGACTGGGATCAGTGAAGGGGGTACATTCCTTGGGTTGTGCGGAAGAGAGTTGGAGGATTTGAATTGCTATTGGAGATTGGAACCTAGGTTTTGGTTTGTTCAATGTGGAGAGTGGACAACCAGGGGGCCGGATCTCCCTGTGGACTCATAGCCTTAGCTCAGGGGTGGCCCACTGTTGAGATTTGGAGCAGCAATGCCTATGGCTGGGAGGTTCATCCTTCATATGCAACCAATTGGATTATATTTATAAACAAATAAGTGTTATATTATTTTTATTATGAATATTCCATTGTGTAAATGATTATTGAATGTTGTATGTTTTATGTGTGCTTACTGGGTGCATTCATGTTTTTATAAATGTTGTAGATGCATGGGTAAATCAACATATTGCTTACTGTAAATTTTATGGGCCTGCTGCCCCTTTGTTTTCTTTTATATGTATGGGGGCGTATTTAAATTTGTTTTTAGCGGGCTAAGTTGTTTTCCATAGTGACGAGACTCAACTTGGATGGCTGGGTACGTTGCATTTATCAAGTGTCAATAGGGATCAAATCCCTCGAGGGTTCGAGTCCTTGCAATAATAAATCCAAGGTTAAGATGGATTTAAGTTAGTTATTCATATGTGCGTGTTTATCTATATGTTTTTTTAATGTAGGATTACCTAACATGCATTTATCATGCGAGATTGATAGATGAAGGGTGGGGGATGAGTGTTAAAAGGTCAAGGGGATTACGAATAAGCACAGGTTTTGGTTTTTGGGGCATTCTTTTGTGTTAAAAATGAAAGAGGTAGGGAGTGGAGGTGTAGTGGTAAGAAAACAACATGTCTTTTAAAGTGTGAGTAATAATATAACTTGAGTGGTCCTAACTATTAAGAACATGAGTTTTCTTTAGTGGTCACATTTTTGAATCAAGAAAAAAGTAGGATATGTACACCTCCATAAGCTAAATTAAGCATTCAAGTTGTCATCCAAACAAAAAAATCTCATGCATCATTTTGATGTCTAATTATGTAATCTTAAATTAATTATTATTATTATTATAAAAAATTATATAAGAAAGATAGAGAATATGCCCTTTCTCGAGAATATCACACCACACTACCCCAAGGTAAAAGGTTACATTGCAACCAAGGGTAATATTTAATCTCATGTATAGGACAAAGACTAAATATTACTAGAAAACACATAAGTTTACTAGAGATAGCCTTAATGATGACCATAAGAGATATTGACTTTCTTATAGATACTATTTACAATGAAACATAAAACTACTTTTAATTGACTAAAAACTTATTTTCTTTATACCTAATAATAATACCTAATAATAATGATGAAATACCCAAAAACGTTAACAATAATAAAAATTTCTCCCTTATAAACCACCACATATTATTTTAAATTACATAATCAATTTTCATACGTCATCCACATTATGCAAATAGTAGCAAAGAATAGTTGACTACGGATAAACAACTAAATTAAAAATATAATATATTTTTACTACCTTCGAGCAAAACAAAATCATACCTCACGCCACGGTCTTGGTATCTGATACAAACAGTAAAAGTTCGCTGTCATGGCATTAATTTTTTGTTCTATCGGCCATACATATAGGTAAGTATTTCCGCCATACATATATAGGCAAGTATTTCCCATCCATCCGCGTGTGTTGATGTGTTGCGGTGGAGAAAGTGGCTGAGAATTACCTGCACTCATAAAACAAAACATCGACGTTGTTTGATCTCTCGATGGTAAGTTTTTTCAATCTTTGATTTATACAATTCTCTGTCAATCTGATTTTATGTAAGAATATCCCTTCTATATTTTTCCATTTGGATTTATTTTCATTGGATCTCTCAGACCATTTCTCCATCACGCCATGTTAAATTTGCTGGGAAACCATTCATAGGATGTACACTTATTCTACCTGACTTTGCTCCGGAGGTCACGCCGCTGGTTTCATTCATTGAAGTCCCTAGTTCGATCCCCAGTGGTGACACTGGTTATATGAATTGTACTATATCAGGAAGCCATCCACGAATCACTCGGCGCAGAGCGAGTTCATTGTTTATTTCTATTTATGGAGGGATATTTAATCCGGTTCGATGTTCTGTTATGAGATGTTAGTTGTGTTAAGGTTTTCAATTTTCTGCAATATCTGGATATGGGTCTACAGATTTGGGTAAACTATATTACAATAGGTCGGGATCTTCAACGATATTCGCCTTACATTCTTTTGTAAACGCGCGTGGGATCTGATAGTGTTAAAATAGGGTTTTTAACATGCCATACCAGTCCCGGCGGGTTTTTAGAGCGAGTACATTGCTGGCTTTGAAGTTGTTATTTGCCTGATGTTCTTGGTTCCGTTAATTTACCAACAGGTTTATTGGGTGTGACTATAAGATTAAATTTGGGAAATCGTCCTATATGATAATCTGTGTTCTGGATGCATTTCTTTCTCCTTTTTTGCCCGATTGGTCAACTGCATTACGTATTATGATTGCATTTTGAAAATTATTATTTCCTCTTAGGATTTAGGTTTTGCAAATTGGATTTGTAGTCACTTCTTTGAGCTTAGAAGGCTTCGAATTTATCTATGCAAAATTTCTCTTTGATTTGAGTTCTTGATTCCTATTAGCAATAGCGGAGAATATAGTTAGATGAGCTGTGTAATTGCCAAAGAATTTATGCTCTGGTTCCTTCGGCTAAGATCAAGTCAGACTGTGATTTGCGTTGTGGCACTGGAATCTGGATGCATGTGCAGTTGTCTACATAACAGGTGTTGTATTTGTGACGTTGTATTAAGAATGTTTGTCCGCCTCATCGATCTATTGAAAATTGAGTGGGTAATTGCTATATGCATGGAATCTAGCTAAGATGCCTGGCAGTGCATTCTAGGAATAATTTTACCTTTGACAGCTGCTGCAGCAGAGTTAAGTTGTCAAGATGGAGAACTGGGGGTTTAAGAGTAAATATACTTTGAGTGCTCTAGTAAAATATCACTTCTTGGTTTCTGCATCATATAGGCTTCAATTATTAAGGATTTGGTAAGTATTCCATAACCCCTGTTTCCTGGACATAATTTATCAACACTGGTTGAGAACATAAGTTAGCAACACTTACTCAGAGCAATCCGGAGTTAAGAATGTTTTGTCAAAATATAAAGCTTGCCTGAAAGCATGGACACTGTGGCAAGAAACATGAGCATCATCCTGAAGTTGTCATCCTTTCATTTTAAAAATGGTCTTCATTGTTTTTTTTATAAACGCAATAATCACAAAGCCAAAGCCTAAAGGTTTAAAAACAAGGCATACACTTGTTTTCGATTCTTATATCTCAAAGTTATTGTCTTTGGATTATGTATACTCACTAGATACAGTGTTTTTCAAAAAGAGCGCTAAATACGTGTTTTTGAGTTAAAAAGATCAAGCCTGATCCAATCCTATTGCTGAAAAAAGAAAATCAGTGCCTATCGTTATCGTCTTTATAATGATACGAGTTCAAGTGTCTGAAGAATAATGCTATGTTGGTTCAGAGATCTTGATATTCAATTTTCAATGGCCTTCTTTAAACTTCTCAATCATTTACCATCGGGTTAACATACCCCCACACCCTGCCCCCATAAAAACTAAGACAAAGTAAAAATAGGTTAAAAAACAGATTACATTGTAGTATGTACTCACTTAGAATGATCAATCTTCGTTGACCAAGATCCAAATCATGCTAGAGTCTTAGACTCTTACATATCTCTCAAGATAGAATTCCATGCAAAGTCACAAGACTCATTCTGGCCCACTTGCGAACGTGACTTGTGACTCAGCAAAGCCTTGCCAGTCAACCCGGCATAAACTTGGCATACAGAAAAATAGAAAGTTACATTGAATATATAAGTAATAATGTTTGCAGCCTTTTAGTGTTGAACTTTGAAATTCACTAATAACTATTGTTTCATTATTTATCAATTCCATTTTCTCCATATATATAGAGAGAGAGTGTTACACTAAATATCTAAGTAATAGGGTTTGCAGCCTTTTAGTGTTGAACTTTGGAATTCAATAGTAACTATTGTTTCATTATTTAGCAATTGCATTTTCTCATGCTATTTGCTTTGACTGAGATTTGGTGGGTTTGACCGAGATTTTCCAGAACTGGCTGGGTCAAACCTAGATCTGACTGGTTTGACTGAACCTGTTTGGTTTTGGCTAGTTCCTGACTAAACTGACCTGGTTTAGGGGTTGGGTCGGGTCAAACCAACCCCAGAGTAATACGATTATATGTTTAATAAGGATATTGTATTTCAAAATATATTTATATTTTTATATTTTGAAAATTTTGATTTTTTTTCCATGGAAAACCTCATGGGAAACCCAAGGGATGCTTCCCCACATTCGTGGATGGCATCTCTAGTAAACTTGTCAGTGTAGATTAGTGCGCCTAATCCAGGGGGTTCAAATATATATAATGGAAAATCCTAATCCTGGAGAGAGAAAGAGAGATTTAATGGAAAATTTAATCTGAATCTCATCTCAAAATTTGAGTTTTATCTGAATTTCATTGTCATTGAATTTGAATTCAAACAAGAACATGAACCGTGTGACATTTCTGAATATAATGCAAAAGTAACACTTTTGAATTTGGAATCCCAAAGTTGTATTAGTATAAGTGAGTATATCATATTCTCATACATCAAAATCGGCATGGACCATGGGAAGAAGGAATGAACCAAAAAAATAATGTGCCTAACTCAGGGAGATTGAAATTTTTTGATACACACATATATTGACAAATTTAATGGTGAATTTAATTCAAATCTCATTTGAAAAATTAGAATTTTATCTGAATTTGAATTCAAACAGGAACACAAACCATGTGAAATTTTTGAATATAATAAACCATCTCAAACATGTATTGTCGCTGAATTTGAATTCAAACAGGAACACAAACCATCTCAACATGTATTCTTGATGTCGATTTATAGTACATGTAATTGACCACCTCTAGATCTAGATCTCATTGACAACTCATTAGTGCATAATGACAACACCTCATCAGTAGATAAGGATAACAACTCATAAGAAGGTGATCTTGGACTTTGTGATTGTTTAGGGACTCACGGTCTAACATTCCTCCTCTCAATCACAAGTCTGAATAATTATACCAGTGAGGCAACATGAATTAGTGCATAAACTGGTATCATCTTTAATCTTTTGAATTGAGCTTCGACGAAGATATGCCTATAAATATGCCAATATGGATGTTGAATGAACTTTGAAGGAAAGTAGAATTTTTGGAAGTGAATGACTGCCATGTTTGAACATTCCCTTGGTAATTGGTGAACAAATAGGATCACCATTCTATTATCAGTGAACAAATAGGATCACCGAGGTTCTCTTTGAATTAGGTGTCAAACAACATCCCATTGAATAATTGAAGAGCAATGAGAAGATTCTAGATTCCATGCTAGGTCTTCCCAAATATGCTGATTTGATGAGATTGATTTGAAGTTGATTGAATTGTAGATAGCCTGTTGAGGAGTTCAATTGCTATGCTGGAATTCCAAATGCTAATTGATTTTTTTTTGATAGGACTTCAAAACTTGAAGCCTGACTATCATCATTGATATTTGATATCCCCCCTATCAGATGCAAGGTAAGATGTATGTTGAAGGAATCCAAGCTTGAGCTTTTGGATTTTTCTATTCTTCAATGGTTCATCATTGTTGAATTTAATGCAGCTGCAAGAGCCATTCTCCTTGGAGGATGGCTTAAGACCCTAGTTGTGGATTAGAGCCCCTAGTACACTCCTGGGGTTCTTGGTCTGGGACCAAGCAGTTAGTGCCATGGCAAAAGACCCTTGTGAGGGCCCCTAGTAGATGACTGGGATTCTTGGTCTGGGACCAAGCAGTAAAGACCCTTGTGAGGGCCCCCAATAGTTGACTGGGGTTCTTGGTTTGGGACCAAGCAGTGAAGATCCTTGTGAGGCCCCCCCAGTAGATGACTGGGGTTCTTGGTCTAGGACCAAGTAGTAAAGACCCTAGATGTATTCTAGGGCCCCTGGATGTGTTCCAGGGAATCCTTGCCCTGAGCTTGGATTGATCCTTGGTGGTTGATATAAGTCCCTAGATATGACTAGGGCCCCTGGATGTGTTCCAGGGTACCCATACCTAAAGCATGGGTTGATCCTTGGTCTTGTACCTAGGTGGATAAGACCCTAGATATATTCTAGGGCCCCCAGATGTGTTCTGGGGCAACCTGGTACCTGACCAGGTAGATCTTGGTGTAATACCAAGATGTGTTGATATGTGATCCTCTTCTTCTCTCTTGGATGTATCTAGCAGTGTCTATGAAGATGGACTTGATCACATTGATGATGTACCCCCTAATGCAGTGATGATAAAGTTTATAGGTCACTACGAGACTCATGTGGACATGTTTTGCCATTATGTAACTCCCCTTGACTTTGTCTTAAAAGGTAACCCTTTGTTGTTTGCCTTCACTCTTGTTTTATGTGATGGGAATTTTATTTATGGGATTAGGGTTTCATATGTGATTAGGGTTTTAATTGAATATTAATTGACATATTAATTAATATTTATATTAATTAAATGTCAATAATTAATTATATTTCTAATTACCCTAACCCCTCTCCCTAACTATAAATTAGACCCTACCCTTTGTATTTTATGATTGGACTTACACTCTCACTCTCTCCTCTCTCTCTTTGCTGCGACTACCTCAGTATTTTTCTCTTGTGTTGATGCAGCCTCTTCTATTGGTGGATCAGATTCAAATCTGATTTTTGTTTTGGTCTTGCATACTTACTGTTTGCTAGTGCAAGAGATACTGAGGTATCTCCTTTGAGCAGCCAGATCTTTCTCTAGTTGGTGCGGCTTCTCTCTTGAGTATCAGTTTCAGAAGTTGATGGGTCTTTATATAGGCTGGTAGCTCCTCCATGTTTTAGCTGGTGTATAGGGTGCATACAACCCCTCTTTCTTGATTGCCAGATCTGTTGTATAAGAGTTGCAACCCCTCTCTACTTGACAGCTAGGACTGTGCAAGAGCTGCGACCCCCTTCTATTTGATTGCCAAGACTGTATAGAGAGCCGCGACCCCTCTATCTATAACAGTTGTAGCCACGACCTCTCCTCCTAGTTGCCATGTGTTGATTTGAAGCCCCTGTGGGGTCCTTGTGCTGAAATGTTTTCTTATGGAGGGTTTGACATTGAGATTTCAGATCTGAGTATTTTGTTTGCTTATGGAGCCTTTGACTTTTCAGATTTGAGTTGTTTGCTCATTGAGATTTCAGATCTGAGCTTTTGTTTGCTTATGGAGACATTGACTTTTCAGATCTGAGTTGTTTTCTTATAGAGCCATTGAGATTTTAGATCTGAGCTTATGTTTTCTTATGGAGGGTTTGACATTGAGATTTCAGATCTAAGCTTTTGGACATTGACCTTTCAGATCTGAGTTGTTTGCTTATAGAGCCATTGAGATTTCAGATCTGAGTTTTTTGTTTGCTTATGGAGCCATTGACTTTTCAGATCTGAGTTGTTTTGCTTATGGAGCCACTTGTTTTTTAGATATGAGTGTGTTTACTTAATGGAGGGTTTTGACATTTGTAGTCCAGATCTGAGGGTTCTCTAGTGATTGATTTCCTTGCTGTGCTATCACTGTTTATTGGAGGTTTTCTCATTAGGGTTATTTGCTTTTATGACTTTGGTTTGTTATTATTTCCATTGGGGTTTTACTATCCATGGAAAAACTGTCCCACAGTTCTCTTGATAGAGTTCAAACCCTAGAGGTTTGATATATGAACCTAAACTTCATCTGAGCATACTTACAGAGGCCTACATCTACATGTGATAGGTACACATTCTTCATTGGCTAAGAGGTAAGCTAGGATTTGTTTTTCTGTATGCAGAAAATTTGTTTATGTTAAGAATTTTAATTTCATGCATACAGATCTATTTATATCTTGGTTTAATGTGCTGATCTAAAATTGTATTAGTGAACATAATTTAAAAAAGAACATCATTGTTTCACTTTTTCCCTAAAATCTAACATGGTTTCAGAGCTTAGGGCGTGAAGGAGCTCAAGAATAGCAGACCTGAGCTTGCATAGATCCAACTCTTATGGTTTACAGATCAACAGTCATTAAAACCCAATTGCAAGTTTGTCATGATAGCTTCTGAAAGCACTTTTCATGAGTAGTATACTCCTTGACATCCTCATAGTGAATAGGTGGATTACACATCAAAGTCAAGGATTAACTCTACTTGAATTTTTTTCCTATACTGATTGGATACTTCCACTATCAGTTACAACATATGTTTCGTTATCTTTTGAAAGATATAGGATAACACTAGCTTTCTGTTAAATTTGTTACTCTCTTCCTTAATGTACTTTTGATAGTTAATATTATCAGAACAAGTGCTGTGCATACATTAACAGTTTTTTTTTAAATGGCAGAAATATAGAAGCTCCTTCCTTTTGGTCACTTTAGATTGCTTAGGGGGAGGATGATATGTTTTCTACTGAGTTTCAGATGGTTCTGATTGGAGAAGAGAATAGAATAGGATTGCAACCATCATCTTGAAGATCACAAGAGATAGGTTTTAGCCTTTATAATGTTATTATTACTAATGCTTGGTGAGTTCTTAGCCTTCATTAAATAATCTTTTAATGGCATTGACATAATCACTGGTAAAGGAATGTTAGCATCTTATGCACTTAATGGTCATCCATATGTTTTGTACTACAAAGAGTACACGAGCTTTAAATTTAACCATAATGCTTTAAGTGGTGGAAATTTGGCAATTCTTTGGTGTTTGGCTTTGAGAGAAATTTATAAGAACAAAATTTGGGACAATACAATCTTTGGCCTCATTCTTTAAAATGTATTGTTAACTTTTAGCATATGGATGAATTTTACATTATCCACAGGACAGTGGGATAATCTCTTGAGGATATGAAACATTTGCATACACAGTAGATGTATTAGATAGCTTCAGTTGGTAACAGGGTGCAACCCAAACAAGTTCAAGGTAAGTCCAGGTATGCACCACTTGCACTCATTTTGTGACTGCTAGTTTATCTTCCTGTCATATTTATGAACCGGTGTCTCAATGGAATATTGTCAGAATCTCTTTTGTATTCTTGTTATATGACCAAGGAAGCTGTGATCTCAGCACATACTTATCTTAATTGATATAAGGTGGGTCTTTCTCCCTGGTTTGGAAACTCAGCAGTATGTTGGTCTATTATCCCTGATATGAAAGACAACCCGTAACCTTGGGTTATTTTCTTGGTTAAGGAGTCCAACAAATTATCTTGGTAGTTGGGGTAATGTTTTCCTCGTTTTGGGAACCCTACAGATATCTCTTTTAATTGAAAGTTCTTAGATTGTAATTGAGCCATTATCCTTGGCACAGGAGCTCAATTTTTTTCATATTAAACTTGGTACTGGCACCAAGAACATCTATAAGAGATATGACACCAGATCAGATTCAAAGGATCTTATAGGTTCAGAGGGAGCCAGTTTGCACATGCAGGGAGGCAAACTTTTTTATGAGACTCAAAGGGAGCAGTCCCTGCACATGAGTTAGACCTACAACAGATGGCAGTATTGAGGTTAAATTTGTGACTCGTGACTTCTCTCAGAAAGAAGGGATTATCTATGACAAGATCCTTCCATCAGGATCTTTATCTCTCTTGTCGCAGTTTTTTTTGATTTGGAACTTCACCAGATAGATGTTAAGATTGTCTTTCTTAACAGTGAAGTTGAGCAAGAGG
>SNQJ01S0028916.1:118717-129294 GCA_010110895.2 Picea sitchensis
TTTTTGTTTGCTTATGGAGCCATTGACTTTTCAGATCTGAGTTGTTTTGCTTATGGAGCCACTTGTTTTTCAGATCTGAGTGTGTTTGCTTAATGGAGGGTTTTGACACTTGTATTCCAGATCTGAGGGTTCTCTAGTGATTGGTTTCCTTGTTGTGCTATCATTGTTTATTGGAGGTTTTCTCATTGGGGTTATTTGTTTTTATGACTTTGGTTTGTTATTATTTCCATTGGGGTTTTACTATCCATGGCAAAACTGTCCCACAGTTCTCTTGACAAAGTTCAAACCCTAGAGGTTTGATACATGAACCTAAACTTCATCTGAGCATACTTACAAAGGCATACATCTACATGTGGCAGGTACACATTCTTCATTGGCTAAGAGGTAAGCTAGGATTTGTTTTTCTATACTTAGAAAATTTGTTTATGTTCAGAATTTTTAATTTCATGCAAACAGATCTGTTTATATCTTGGTTTAATGTGCTGATCTAAAATTGTATTAGTGAACATAATTTAAAAATAATGTCATTGTTTCACTTTTTCCCTAAAATCTAACATGGTATCAAAGCTTAGGGCATGAAGGAGCTCAAGAGTAGCAGACTTGAGCCTGCGTAGATCCAACTCTTAGGGTTTACAAATCAGCAGTCATTAAAACCCAATTGCAAGTTTGTCATGATAGCTTCTGATAGCACTTTTCATGAGCAGTGTACTCCTTGACATCCTCATAGTGAATAGGTGGATTACACATCAAATTCAAGGATTAACTCTACTTGAATTTTTTCCTATATTGATTGGATACTTCCACTATCAGTTACAACATATGTTTCCTTATCTATTGAAAGATATAGGATAACACCAGCTTTCTTTTAAACTTGTTACTCTCTTCCTTAATGTACTTTTGATAGTTAATATTATAAGAACAAGTGTTGTGCATACATTAACAGTAATTTCTTAAAATGGCAGAAATATAGACGCTCCTCACTTTTGGTCACTTTAGATTACTTGGGGGAGGATGATATGTTTTTTGTTGAGTTTCAGATGGCTCTGATTGGAGAAGAGAATAGAATAGGAATGCAACCATCATCTTGAAGATCACTAGAGATAGGTTTCAGCCTTTATAATGTTATTATTATTAATGTTTGGTGAGTTCTTAGCCTTCATTAAATAATCTTTTAATGGCTTTGACAGAATCACTGGTAAAGGAATGATAGCACATTATGCACTTAATGGTCATCCATATGTTTTGTACTACAAAGAGTACACGAGCTTTAAAGTTAACCGTAATGCTTTAAGTGGTGGAAACTTGGCAATTCTTTGGTGTTTGGCTTTGAGAGAAATTTGCGAGGGATGATTTTTATAAGAACAAAATTTGGGACAATACAATCTTTGGCCTCATTCTTTAAGATGTATTGTTAAATTTTAGCAATGGATGAATTTTACATTATCCACGGGACAGTGGGATAATCTCTTGAAGATATGAAACACATGCATACACAGTAGATGTATTAGATAGCTTCAGTTGGTAACAGGGTGCAGCCCAAACAAGTTCAAGGTAAGTCCAAGTATGTACCACTTGCACTCATTTTGTGACTGCTAGTTTATCTTCCTGGCATATTTATGAACTGGTGTCTCAAAGGAATACTGTCAAAATCTCTTTTGTATTCTTGTTATATGACCAAGGAAGCTAGGATCTCAGCACATACTTATCTTAATTGATATAAGGTGGGTCTTTCTCCCTGGTTTGGAAACTCAACAGTATGTTGGTGTATTATCCCTGATATGAAAGACAACCTGTAACCTTGGGTTATTTTCTTGGTTAAGGAGTCCAACAAATTATCTTGGTAGTTGGGGTAATTTTTTCCTCGTTTTGGGAACCCTCCAGATATCTCTTTTAATTGAGAGTCCTTAGATTGTAATTGAGTCATTATCCTTGGCATAGGAGCTCAATTTTTTTCATATTAAACTTGGTACTGGCACCAAGAACATCTTGAAGAGATACGACACCAGATCAGATTCAAAGGATCTTATAGGTTCAGAGGGAGCCAGTTTGCACATGCAGGGAGGCAAACTTTTTTATGAGACTCAAAGGGAGCAGTCCCTCCACATGAGTTAGACCTACAGCACATGGCAGTATTGAGGTTAAATTTGTGACTCGTGACTTCTCTCAGAAAGAAGGGATTATCTATGACAAGATCCTTCCATCAAGATCTTTACCTCTCTTGTCGCAGTTTTTTGATTTGGAACTTCACCAGATAGATGTTAAGACTGTCTTTCTTAACAGTGAAGTTGAGCAAGAGGCTATCCATGCGAAAGTATCCCATAGATTGTTACAAGCTCTGAGAGATTGGTATGAAAGTATTGACAATCTCTCTACAGAGTCTTGGGTTCACCAAGAGTATTGCAGATCTCAATCTTTATATAAAGATTGTACAAATTCATCATGTTATCTTAGGATGATCTGTTCCTTATAGGAAAGAAATTTTTTGATAGCTCACACTGAGAAGGAGTTTTTCAACAGAAGTTGAAATGAAAGACTTGGGTCTTTTGCATTATTTTCTAAGCTTAGAGGTGTGGCAAAAACCATGTGAGATTTTTCTCTCACAAGAGCAAGTATGTAGTTGATATGCTCCGCAGTCTTGACATGTTGGATTGTAAGTCCATATCCACACCGATGATTTATAAACTGAAGAAGTTACAAGATCAAGCTACAGTTTTAGATCCGAAAGACCTCTTTGAGTCCTTGATGTATCTTATACATACCAGACCGGATATTTATCATGCGGAAAATGCCCTCAGCCAGTTCATGTGTATATACATATGATTGTTGTTAAGCATATTCTAAGATATGTTCGGGGAACTATAGCTTTTGGTCTCAGATACACTTCCAATGGAGGTGTAATGCTTCATGAATTACAGATTCAAATTGGATGGGCAGTACAGTGGATCGGAAGAGCACTTTCGGATATTGTTTTAGTTTGGGTTCAGTGATGACTTCCTTGTCTAGCAGGAAATGGGGCTCCTTAGCCTAGAACATTGCAGAAGCATAATAAATTGTTGCAAGTGCTGCTAGCAAAGAAGCAATGTGGCTTAGGAAGCTACTTTCAGACTTGTTCAGTGCAGAGCTAAAACCCACAGTCATTCACTTTGACAACCAAAGTTGTATAAAGCTCTCTGAGAATCCAGTGTTTCACGACAAGTCAAAACACATTGAGATGAGATATCACTATGTCCGGGACATGGTGCAAAAGAACATTCTCAGTATACAGTATGTTCCAATGACAGAACAGACGACAGATATTTTGACCAAGCCACTGTCCTTGACAAAGTTTGTGCACTTTCGTGACAAGCTTGGTGTTGCTGAGAATGCCTCTCTTGCTGAGAGGAAGTGTTGAATTTAATGCAGCTACAAGAGTCATTCTCCTTGGAGGATGGCTTAAGACCCTAGTTGTGGACTAGGGCCCCCAGTACACTCCTGGGGTTCTTGGTCTGGGACCAAACAGTTAGTGCCATGGCAAAAGACCCTTGTGAGGGCCCCCAATAGATGACTGGGATTCTTGGTCTAGGACCAAGCAGTAAAGACCCTTGTCAGGGCCCGCAGTAAAGACCCTTGTCAGGGCCCCCAGTAGATGACTGGGATTCTTGGTCTAGGACCAAGCAGTAAAGACCCTTGTCAGGGCCCCCAGTAGATGACTGGGATTCTTGGTCTGGGACCAAGCAGTAAAGATCCTTGTGAGGCCCACTAGTAGTTGACTAGGGTTCTTGGTCTGGGACCAAGCAGTAAAGACCCTTGTGAGGCCCCCCCAGTAGATGACTGGGGTTCTTAGTCTGGGACCAAGCAGTAAAGACCCTTGTGTGGCCCCCCAGTTGATGACGGGGGTTCTTGGTCTGGGACCAAATAATAAAGACCCTAGATGTATTCTAGGGCCCCCGGATGTGTTCCAGGGAATCATTGCCCTAAGCTTGGATTGATCCTTGGATGTGTTCCTTGGTAGTTGATATAAGTCCCTAGATATGACTAGGGCCCCTGGATGTGTTCCAAGGTACCCATACCTAAAGCATGGTTTGATCCTTGGTCTTGTATTTTGGTGGATAAGACCCTTGATATGTCCTAGGGCCCCCAGTTATGTTTTGGGGCAACCTGGTACCTGACCAAGTAGATCTTGGTGTAATACCAAGATGTGTTGATATGTGATCCTCTTCTTCTCTCCTGGATGTATCTAGCAGTGTCTATGAAGATGGACTTGATCACATTGATGATGTAACCCTAATGCAGTGATGATAAAGTTTATAGGTCACTATGAGACTCATGTGGACATGTTTTGCCATTATGTAACTCCCCTTGACTTTGTCTTAATAGGTAACCCTTTGTTGTTTGCCTTCACTCATGTTTTATGTGATGGGGATCTTGTTTTATGTGATGGGAATTTTATTTATGGGATTAGGGTTTTAATTAAATATTAATTGGCATATTAATTAATATTTATGTTAATTAAATGTCAATAATTAATTATATTTCTAATTACCCTAACCCCTCTCCCTAACTATAAATTAGACCCTACCCTTTGTATTTTATGACTGGACTTACACTCTCACTCTCTCCTCTCTCTCTCTCTTTGTTGCGGCTACCTCGGTATTTTGCTCTTATGTTGATGCGGCCTCTTCTATTGGTGGATCAGATTCAGATCTGATTTTTGTTTTGGTCTTGCATACTTTTCTTTGATTGTTTGCTAGTGCAAGAGATATTGAGGTGTCTCCTTTGAGCAGCCAGATCTTTCTCTAGTTGGTGCGGCTTCTCTCTTGATTATCAGTTTCAGAAGTTGATGGGTCTTTATATAGGCTGGCAGCTCCTCCATGTTTTTAGTTGGTGTATAGGGTGCATACGGCCCCTCTTTCTTGACTGCCAGATCTGTTGTATAAGAGTTGCAGCCCCTCTCTACTTGACAGCTAGGACTGTGCAAGCGCTGTGGCCCCCTTCTATTTGACTGCCAAGACTATATAGAGTCGTGGCCCCTCTATCTATAATAGTTGTAGCCACGGCCTCTCCTCCTAGTTGCCGTGTGTTGATTTGAAGCCCCTGTGGGGTCCTTCTGCTGAAATGTTTTCTTATGGAGGGTTTGACATTGAGATTTCAGATCTGAGCTTTTGTTTGCTTATGGAGACATTGACTTTTCAAATCTGAGTTGTTTGCTTATAGAGCCATTGAGATTTCAGATCTGAGCTTTTGGACATTGACCTTTCAGATCTAAGTTGTTTGCTTATAGAGCCATTGAGATTTCAGATATGAGTTTTTTGTTTGCTTATGGAGCCATTGACTTTTCATATCTGAGTTGTTTTGCTTATGGAGCCACTTGTTTTTCAGATCTGAGTGTGTTTTCTTAATGGAGGGTTTTGACACTTGTATTCCAGATCTGAGGGTTCTCTAGTGATTGATTTCCTTGCTGTGCTATCACTGTTTATTGGAGGTTTTCTCATTGGGGTTATTTGCTTTTATGACTTTGGTTTGTTATTATTTCCATTGGGGTTTTACTATCCATGGAAAAATTGTCCCACAGTTCTCTTGACAGAGTTCAAACCCTAGAGGTTTGATATATGAACCTAAACTTCATCTGAGCATACTTACAAAGGCATACATCTACATGTGACAGGTACACATTCTTCATTGGCTAAGAGGTAAGCTAGGATTTGTTTTTCTGTACTCAGAAAATTTGTTTATGTTCAGAATATTTAATTTCATGAATACAGATCTGTTTATATCTTGGTTTAATGTGCTGATCTAAAATTGTATTAGTGAACAGAATTTAAAAATAATGTCCTTATTTCACTTTTTCCCTAAAATCTAACAGTGCGGCAGAAGCTACTCTTAATTTTTGAAGGGTATGTTGTTGAGCAATGTTTGTGGGATGAAAGCTTCTCTCCATGTGCAGTGCGAACATGAATAGCCCTTGTTGACACTCGGAACTGAAAATGGGTTGCAGCAAATCAATCCCGAGGCAACCTCGAACCACTTTGGATTAGAAGATGCCCTCCTCCAACCCGAGAGGGATCTCTCAAACAATGTCACAATATGATCTTCAGTAAACGTGAAATGGTAGGCAGATGTATGGGTAAATGATGGTCTTGGATTCTTAGAGTTTGGGGGTTAAACCAGGGAAATGGTCCATTGGGCATGGAGTCAAATGAAAACCGAAGAAAGGAGATAATAACAGTGATCAAATAACTTGCGGAAAATGAGGCAAAGTAAGTCTATCTTTCAGTGCTTTGATAATCAAGTGTCGTAGCAAAAAAAATGAAAGGAAAGACCGATGTAGTAGAGAATATATGCAAAATTCCGGAAGTGTAGACTGGTCTTACACCCGCTGATCGTTGGTGCAGAGGAAAGACAGCAAACAATTACAGAAAACCAACATTCATTCGCTATAGTAGTGGTCGTACTAAAGTATAACGAAGCACATCAGTTAGAAGAAAACGAAATTGTAATACAGTCGTGACAGAATAAGGAAGAAATAAGCAATATGATAATGACAATATCAACTGCGGGTAAGGAGCATATAAAATGGAATCCAAACAGATTAACACAGTTGAAAGAAAAGAAGAACATGCTGAAAGAAATCGACCGTGATGAATCTCACAGTCACAAGTAAAAACATCATCTGTATTATTCAAATTCGGCTTACAAAATAACTCAGCATTACACAAAGAACCCCTCTTCATAAGAGGTTTTTCCCCAGTGCGCTCTCGCACCCCCCCCCTTCTTTTTTGTTACATGCATCAGTCTTTTAAAAGAGAAATCTAAACTCTTTGTGTTCCGGGAATCTGAAACGGTTTGTCTTCTCCGGACTGTGCGACTGCCGGATGCGCTGCCTTTTCTTTAAACCGTTATTAATCATTTGACACCTCGTAGTTCCTTCCTTGACACTTGGAAGCTGCGGTATTGGATATTGGGCTCATGATCTATAAACCCTATAATTTTCTGATCACGTAATTTCCATTTCAACTGTACAGATCATCGTCGTCAATTACATTTCTATGCATGGATTTTAAAAGGGAGTATATATTTTATTTGTGAATGCAAATAGGAAGCAACAGTAGCTGCTACTCTATAAGCGACCATTGGGTTTATAGGGAGCCTGCTTTTAGACTTAGCTTCGTTGTTAACATTGTTTTCCTTTTGCGCTGGTAAAGTTGTTGAAGACTTATCACTGATCACTGATTCCTTTGCCTTAGCAATGACTACTTTCTTTAAAATAGCTTCAGCAGGCTGATGTGAATTTTCAACTGCTTTTGATATGGATGGCCACCGCTCTCCATGCCTTGGTTCTGCAGCAATGCATCTCTTCAGTACATCCTGTTGGATCTCCTCAGTTCCATGCTGCAGTTCAAACTTGTAGTATTGGGCCCAGAAATGCCCATTATCTGGTGCAAGAGTGACTGCTTTGTTCAACCAATTCTTGGCTTTATCTACCTTCCTATCATTCCAGAACGGTTTGGCAACAGCTGCAATCACATATGGATCATGATCACATCTCTTGAGTGCATCCATGCTCTTGCTCTTTCTCTGAGGCCTTGGAGCCATCTCAATTGATGCCGCCCATAATATTCCACTCGTCGGGCACTCCTGTAATGCCTTGGCCATAAGGATCTCACTCTCTTTCTTGTCGCCATGCCTTGATTCAAACCTGATAGCAGAAAGCCAGAGCTCTAGATTTTGAGGGTTCCCCTTTCTTGCTATAGTCAGAATCGCCCTTGCTTTGCTCAGTCCACCCAATTTTTCCTCCAATTTAGCAGCTGAGAGCCATAGAGGAATACACCCTGGACAGTTCTTGAGGCCTTTCTCATAGACTTCACGGGTAGCATCAAAGTTTCCAAGGCGATCTTCAAGCTGTCCTCGCATTAGCCACAATTTAAAGAATGCAGGATATATTTTAAGTCCTTCATCAAGCAGAGACCTTTCCTCTGCAGTGTTTCCCAGCTCTCTTTCAGCAATCGCTGACTTCATCCAAACTCTCTCTGTACCACCTCTCTCACGGGCCTTGGCGAGAAGCATCCTTGCTCTCTCAGGCTCGTGATTTTCAAACTCCAGCTTCAATGCAGCTAGCCAAATCTCCTTTGAGTTGGGTATTGCAGCATAAGCCTCCTGCAAAATTGCTCGAGCTGATGGGACATCCCCTGCAAAGATTGGCGTTTCGGAGAGGTTCACGAAACACCTGTGCGTGTTGTGGCGATGAATTTGACAGTTCGGCTAATTCTGGAAATGGTAGCCGTTTTACTTAGCACTGTCTATGCTCTGACAGATGGTGCGTTTCTGGTCTTTACGTGGATTCTGTCTTAGGATCTTGGTGACTGCCAGGTGCTCTGACAGCTTCTGAATCGTTTGACAAGTGGACAGAGATTTCCTTTGATGCGTGGTAGCGTTGATTACATTCACTGCGGAGGATAGCCAATAGCGCTTTCAAACCGACAGCAACAGTATTCTTCCGCCGGCCGATCACTCGGGACAAACTGTTTGTAGGTTTGGGGTTAGTCGAACCGCCGCACCAGCGACCACACCATGCTCACCGGCGCCTCCACTTTCTGCATCACCACCGACGAGTGATTTTGAGATACAACGGACGAAGAGCCGTCGTTTTGATTGTTGAATTGAAGGGCCGCAATCTCACCCTCAATCTCCTTCACTATTTGTTTTCTCCCTCTTTGGAGCTACGGAGTCAATTTCGTCGATGAAAATGATAGAGGGAGCAATCTTCTCTACTTGTTTGATGACGAAAATGTTATATACAGACGCTGCATTGCCCTTGTTACTCCTACATAGAAAAGGCGACGTTCTTCACTCATGTTCTGACCAGACAATGGAAACAAACCCGTGATGAACACACAGTCAAACTCCAATCCCTTGGCAGCGTGAAGAGTCATAAGCTTTACAAAGTTCTTGCCATCTTCACCCATTACCATCTCACTCTTCTGATCAGATACAAAAGAAATTTCTCGAAGAAATGTAAGAAGGTATGCTGATGAATCTGCAATGGTCTGCAAAACTGAGAGTCGATCTAATCGTTCTATGCAAGTTTTCTCACTGCCATCAAGTTTTTTGACATAGCTTTTAAAATCAGTCCTTTTGATAACAGCTTCCATAGTCCCACCAACTGTCTCACTGTGACTTCCACTTCTAAGCCCTTCAATCAGTTCCCAGAATTGCAGTAAAGAATTTCTTCCTTCTGGTGTTATGTTTAACTCCTTATGACCGATTGCCTCTCCATGAATGAACTGCAATGCTCCCGGAAGTGTCAGATTTTGACCAGAAGCCCATTGCTTAACTTGAGCCAATGTCTGTTTCCCAATGCCTCGAGGAGGGACATCGATAATACTCTCCAAGGCCGTCTGATTCTCTTGATTACTTAGCAAATGTAGATATGTAATGACATATTTGATCTCCTTCTGTGAGAAAAAGGGCATAGACCCAACAACTGCATGAGGAATTTGTAATATTGTAAGATATGCTTCAATCCATGATGACTGAACATGGGTACGAAACAATATTGCAAAGCTACCCCACATAGCTAAATTGGTTTTCACAAGTCTCTGAATCTCAGATGCAATGAAGATTGCTTCTTCAACAGGGCTTGGTAATTTCTGAATGCAAATAGGTTCCCCAGGAGGATTCATGGCGGCAAGATCCAAGGCCTCTGTTAAACCTCTTTGCCAGTTATAAGCAACATTCCTTAAGACCACAGATGCAACCTTGACAATATTACTCGAGGAACAATAATTTCTGGTAAGCTGAAAAGTTATAATTTCAGGAAAATCATGGTCTAGAGCATAGTGCATCAGAGAGGCACTCGCTCCACGCCATCCATATATAGCCTGATCTGTCCTACATCAGTATGTGTGGATTTTTGTGCAATAGCTGAACTGCAAGGTACAAAAGATCATCAAAATCTGCAGCATTGCATCTCCTAAGTTCAAGCTCATATATCTCTCCTCTTCTTTTGCTCAGGCTTCATTTTAATGTAACATTCCAGGAACTGCAGTAGTTGTGATCTAACAGGTGCATTCTCTGTCAGAAATTTACATCGAACAAGATCCTCCCGAATTGCACTCTGTGACCTTTGCATAACATTTTCATCCAAATTTTGGGCAGAGATATTTTTGCAATCTGCATCACCATTTAAACATTCCCTTCCAATGGATGCATTCATTGCATAAAAAGAATCTAGTGCCTCTTAGAGAATCCTTTTCACAACCTGTTCTGAGTCATTCCCTTCATAGATTATGTAATCCCTATTCAAATTATAATCAGAAATTTGTGCGGAACGTCTTAAAATCTTTGCACATACACTATGAAAGGTCCCAACCTTGTTCTGAAGGTGCAGGTGTATATAATAGTGCCTTTAATCAAAAAAAAAAAAAAACACTGAGTAGAGCAATTTCCGAAATCTGTTACAACAGCCCCCATGCCATCACTGTGCAACATTATAACCTCATTCATTCTTCTGGCTATATGTATTATGAAAAATATATTATAGCATCACATTGGGCAAAACTTACAAACTTAGTTTAGTTATCATGAGAAATTCGCCCAAT
>SNQJ01S0028917.1:7884-27018 GCA_010110895.2 Picea sitchensis
CTTTTTATATAATTTTCTAAATATAAAAGTTGTTGAAATAAATGTAGAGACAAAAGTAAATACACCAAGATGATAATCAAGATATATGAGACATAAATCAATCCTTTATTTCATTCCAATTCACCAAAGATTCATTTTCTTTACAAAATCTCATACAGAAATTTCGGACCAAAGTCAAACTTAGACATCCCCGATGGAAAATACAAAAGGACCTCTGATAGAAAACCAAAACTGAACTCCAAAAGATGGATCATCTTTCCACAGATTGTTTCCCACTCGACTCTGCACAATATCCTTTGTCGGTCATGAAAACTAATTCACAAACAGACAAGTCTACACAGACTATCAGAGATAGATCAACACCTCTGAAAAACAAGTGTCTGAATGATGTAATTCAGCCCTAAATGTTGTTGTTAACAATAATACCCTGCTATCATAAAAGAGAATTAGGTTTGTGATAAATTAAGGAATGAATGAAAACTGAACTATCTCAACATAAACTCAAAGAGAAAACCTTAGTATGCTTCTCCTTCTATCCCCCCCTTGTTCCTCCCTTTACTTTTTCCTTTAAGAAAATTAGAATTGGTTGAAGTAGTTGAACCAACTCATTAGTTAATTTAATTAAAAGACTCAACCAGATTTTATTTAGGGGGGGAAGTAATACTCATAATAAGGGTTATAAATACTAACTAGTAGGTGGGACCCCTTGTGAATCCCTTTAGCTCTTATCAGTCATAACATACTAGTTAATTAAACAAAACACCCCTCCTTGTGACTCCCATCATAATATTAACCTTTGACAATTTCTCTCAATAACATTAGCAATTATTTCCAAAATATATTACCACCATATCCAAAAGAATGCCATACAAAAATATGAAGTTAACTGTCATCAACAATAAAAAACTTTAAATCCATATTTTCCAGTTTGTGAGGCAATCTTTTGCTTGTTGATGCTATTATCTTTTGGTAGTTCTGAACCTGCCTTAAGGTGTGTGGAATACTTAAGCCCCATCTTGTTGATCATATGAGAGCAATCATCCTTCCAATGCATGTGGGAGGACATGGATTTGTTAGAATTATCTAAAGATGTGGAAGGGGCAGTAGCAACTTTCTCTTTGACAGAGGCATAATATGCTTTGGTTTTCAGCCTCTTATTTGAATAGGTCATCCCTGCATGCCTAATTGATTAGAAAATAGTTCCTTTAACAACCATACATGACAAATCCTTAAAAATATGAAATAGATTTTGGGTCAGCATCATATCAGACTCATGCAATCCAATCCATACGAATTGTTTAACCGTTATCGATGAGTAGGGAGTGAACAAAAGGTTTTGGGATATGCGAGGGGTTTGTATTGAGCGAAAAATGATAAAATGAGGGGGAGATGAAACATGGTTACCGCTCAAAGACAACAACAATCAATTGTAATGCAAACCAAAGAAAATATCACTATGATCCAACCAAGAAACTGCGACTTCAAACTGCTTCATTACATAATTATTCTTAACTGTAATTAAATTTTAGAATAGGGAGTGAAAAATGAATATGGGAAGGTGATGGGGTTGTAATTAGCGAAAAGAGAAATAATGGTGGGGAAAGAGAGCGAGTAATGTTCATAAAATTAATTAAGTAATCTATAAAACCATCCTATAAAAATAAATAGTGTCAACCAAATGACCACTGTGACCCCAAAAAAAAACAACCACTATGTAAAGTTCAAACAATTATGTGCATCAACTTGCTCAATGTTCATAATCAAATATTTAACACAGTGTCATCAAACAAGACAACATCCATTCCACAACAAACTGTAGAATATCTCTACCTTTCTCATTTATCCATTTAACATTTTAAGCAATTCCCAAATGAATACACAGTCAATTACTTCCGCTTTGTTCAGCGCCAACTCATCAACCATTGGCAATAAATACAGACATAAAAACATGCTCAATTTTGTCTTTTAATTCATTTAATAATTAAATCGCAATGAGGTTATACTGTCACAACAACTGTGATTAGAAATGAATTAAACATACATAGTGGAAGGTCGACCAATGACCCATATTTAACTTGAAAAGATCTAGACCTTCAACACAAATAACAATCACCAGTTCAACCACGGTGTACTGTGAAATACACAACCATTCGAAAAAACGCAATTGTATTTCAGTGACTTTACAGGTTCAAATTTCTTGACCCTAAACATTCAAAAAGTTGGGCTATCCATCCAACACAATGAGGCAACAACATCATATGCGACTTCATAACACAATAATCAAATTGCAACCAAGCCATGTTTTAAGATTCTATGACGATCTCTGAGGGCGCAACCCAAAAAAATATTCATAGCATACACATTGGATAGCCATACCATAAACACCACGATTGCAATACTCGCATGGAAATTTAACACTGAGTCATAATAACCAACAACCCGACCCAACATGTTGTAGGAATGCCATGCATACCCATGCATCGGCATGAAGAAACATTGTGACTTACCCAATTAAAAACAGTGTTGGGTTATCAATCCATTAAACACAAGGACAACGATTGTGTATTTGATTTATCCAATTAACCATGATGAGCTTATCCCCTCAATTATAATAACAATGTAGTAGCTAGATACCAAAGCCAACACCAATGTCACATAATCAACAGGGCGAGCCAGTAACCAAGTCTTCAACAATACACCACAATCCATAACAACCGATAGTATACCCAACAGGCCATAACGATCTTCTCTATCAACCCTCGGGCCTAAGGAGTCAAGGGTTTTCTCTGTGGACCAACATAGGAAGACTTGAGTCAACTCCTCTTAATGGTGAAAACCTCTAAGACCAACGGTGCACACACAGGGAATACCACAGTTGACTTCAAGGACAGGGTGACAAAACCCGTGATGGAGAAGCTATGAATAGAGGAGCAAGGCTCCATTTTGGCCTTGTAACGATACTTAGCACACACAGGGTATAACCCTCGTGGCTCTTCCATCCAACCAACTAACAATGTCGAGGTGGAACAGAGCCAAGAAAAATCAATATAACCCACTGCGCAACCATTTGTAGCATGAACAACCCAATACCTAAGTGAACAATGTGCAATGACACAAGGCCCTTCCAACCCATTAACCCCATAAAATCCAAAGACTGGGTAAGGTGGTATGAATGCATGAAGACAGTCAATCATTCAATACCAAACGAAACCCTCCAACTAAATCCAGCAAGGATGACAGACATTATTTATGGCTGCTAACACTTAGGACGACCAATAACACTGAGACTTCAAACATTATTGCAGAGAAATCCATCAACGATTCATTCCAAAAAAATCACAATTTCACACAGTTGCCATACTTAAGGAAAACACAAACCAATACATCCAATCCAATTTCTATTTCATAACTGGAGTAGACTCATGGATGGTAAAAAAAACATCCTTGTAATAAAAAACACCTTAAAACGTGAATTGGTTGAGCGGTTATCCCTCTGTTTGAAAGTCGCAGCCTAACCATAGAAAAACTCAGTTGAACAATAGCCCGACTAGGGTGGCGGCCAGTGGAAGGAGTAGGAGTGACGTGCATTAAATGCATGTCACCTCCATACTCAAACTCATTCAATTCCCTAGTACGCGCCAGCCACTAATCCATTAATTCATCCAATTGAACCATGCATTGAAACCAACATCCCTTAATTGCCAAGAGTGCCACCCACATCACATATTACCATTTCCAACTATACAGTAATGCATGTCAACTATGCTTCCATGTAACTCAATAAATCGCATGGTTATCATATGTTAGGTAGGATTTACCACAATCCTTTTAATGTATTTAGTGTAGCATGTTAGTATAGAATAGTTTCTTCCCTTTTGCACTTTTGTTTACATTGCTTTATCTCCTTTTAATTTCCCTTTATTTGTTGTTACTAACATGTATATTTTGCAGGTGTCACAAGTAATAGATCAAAGAATAGACAGCAATGGTAACCATGAATAACATAGGCCGATGTAACCTAAAACTTGTGCCTGGAGCAGCAGGGAAAAAACACATAACACGCCTGATCATTCATCCAATAAAACAAGATGTCATCAACCAGGTAAGCAGTGTCGAATAGTAGCATAACATCAAATAAGAACCAGATCTGATCTCCAATCCACAAGAGGGTCCCACCTACTATTGTTATTTAGCTTTATAATAATAGGCTTTAGCAACACTTTGCGGGAAAAAATTTGTTGCGATTTTAATCGTCAACAAATGGCTCAAGATAATTTAAACAGGAAAGAACTTACCGCGTTGCATCAGCCATTCAATTCGGGTTATGAGTTAAATTTTAACAAAGCTACCACCGAATATCTATAAAATAATTTCATCATGGGTTGACAGCGGAGGTGCGGGTGGTGATGTGGTATATCGGTGATTTTAAATGGTTATTTTGATTGGCACACGAGGTAGCAACTAATGTGGGATTTGGTATTAATTATCTCCTTAAATTCTCAAAATATGATCGTATCTAATGCTAAAACGTCCCATCGTGTCGCTCTCTTAGTGGGTGGATCGGGGATCAGGGGATGTGCTATGAATGTTTTTATTGATTTCCCTCTGCAAAATCTCTGACATCGATCAATTTCACCGTACAATGTTGTCGTGGAAAAGCTAACTCGGAGGTGTGACTCGGACTTAGGGAACCAAGAATGACTCGGGGTAAAATTAGATCGTACGGTTCTCCAATATGGTAAAGACACGTGGAGTTGAAGACCAGTGACCTAATTCTCGTGTATTAATCGAAGTCGGGACTTTCCTTAAGTTATTCGTTCTAAAACAAATCTTAGCTTTCCGATGCCGAAAATGTATCCAGGGTCGGCGATCGGCGATAAACCTATCAAGTGCTTTCTTCGAATTATCTTCCTCGAAAAATTCTCGATGTCGAAAACACATCGGGGATCGGCAATCAAGAATAACCTTTAGCACAGTCAGAATGTTTGTTGCGATCCTTTTAGGTTTTCCTCGATTTCGATAAGTGCGTCAGGCATCAGTTATCGACGGTATCTTTTCTCTCTTTGTTAACGTCTATCCCCCTCGTATTTTACTGATGCCGAAGGGGAATCAGATATCTATGATATCCTTATGCAAGACTTGACGCAAAAACAAAAAATTCTGTTTTCCGATGTCAATGGAGATTGCCGCTCAGTGACTGAGGTTTCCTGAGTGGTTGTCTTCTTTCTTTTAATTCCTTCGGATGTCGAATTTGAGTGCGTCGGGTGAAGTGTTTCAACTATCGATTCTTTATTCGGGTGTTAAGGCCTTTTAATTCATGGGGTTTCATAAGTTCAAAAAAACCTAAATAGGTGATGAGAGACATGAGAATAAACAAAGACAACATTTCTCGAAATGAAGTCGAATCAGACAGTGCAAAAGATCAAGTGGTACCCAAAAAGAAAAAAATTGACAAAGGCTTTTTAGGGTGTGTTGAGTGCTCAACACCTCCACCAAAGAGCCCTTAGGACATTCTCTTTGTCTAACGAAATCCTTCAATGAATTCAAGTGCCTCTCCACCATCCACATTGACTTTGTGTGTACATGTCCAGAAATTTCAATCTCCTCAACTTGGTGCATGAGGTAGTATTGTTCTTGTGCATTGAAAAATGTCGGAGGTAGACACTTTTTCATTTCGCACATTAGTTGAGGGATTTCTCTCCTCCAAGATTTTATATCTTATTTATGGATTTATTTAGATGAAAACCACCTATACATGATATAACAAATCAAATCATAAGTTTCAACAACAATGTATATAAAGGTAGAACATACTTTAACAACAAATGGATCATTAATTTTTTTGAAAAGAAAACCAAATTATAATACTAATTTTTTTTATATTTACCAATATAGAGATCTACCAAAATAATTACCTTAATGAAGGTATGCCATTCATGAGATTTCACCACACCAAATTCACCTTTCTTTGTTAATATATTCTTTATGTTTGAAGCAAATCCCATGGGAAATTAAATTTTATGAATTAACTCTTTTACAACATTGCTTTCCTACTCTGTAAATAACCATGGAAGACTATTTCAGTGTCCATTTCTATTTGAATAAATCACATTTTGCAGTGCATGATTGGCTTCCTGGATGTCAGTAAAAAATCTGACAATTTTTTCTTTGTCACTCCTTCCATCTATGATTCTCCACAACGTTTTTGTTACATTCTTCCCAATATGAATTGTATCAAACAAATGAGATATTTGTAGGTGCTCATAGTAGGGAAACTTATTGAATTGTATAGGGTAACTTTTCATTCCTTGTCGAAACCCATTAATTCCTGGATGACATTTATGAAAAATAATTAATTATATTACAACAATAATTGTTAGATACAATAAATAGAATCAATACAAATTAAAATTGTAAAACATTAATAAATATAACATAGAGAATAAATGCTTACCTTGATGATTTCTATTGTATTCCAACTTCCATAGGTGAGGTGACATTCTTTGTGGTTTTATTCCAATCTCTTATTTCAAATTGAAAATATGTTTTTATGCAGTTCGATACCTATGGCTCTTAGGGAGGAAGTTCCTATACTCATCAAATACCTCATCTCCTAGACTTCTTGAATGACATGATTTCATCCTAGGACCACAAACTGGACATGAATATTTACCCTTTGTTTGAAGACCTGCAATATATGGATTAATATCATTATTATTTATATAACAAGGAATTAATATTTAAGAAGCATGCATCATATTTTCATAAAATTATATACTATTCAAGTGCAGTAGTATGTTACATACCACAAAAATGGGTTATCCCTGGGGCATCATGAATTTTCCATGGAATTGAAATTGATTTAGCCATATTGGTATAGAGATGTCATAAATAGTGATGCCAACCCATAACTTTAGTAGCTCGTTGATAAGAGGTTCAATATATAGATTCATATATTTCACTTGGTACTTACTTGATTGGGTGAAAGTACACATAATTACTACCTTGTATATATATAAGTAATTATGCAACGAATAAGAAAACAAAATGCAATGTTCAAAACAATTTTGTAAACAAATACTTGGAATAATCATTGTCAACATTATGTGCTCCCTCTTTATTAACATCCAAGGAAGAAGGTTATTGTTTATAACAAAAATAGGTCACATTGAGTAAATAGACCTCAACTCACCAAATGGATTGACATCGTTAGATTCCAATGAAATCCTAGAATTATGAGGTTCTTCTTTAAAAATTGGTCATCTTTCTTCAATGTTCCTAAATGCAGAACCATATGTAGGCATTCGAAGAACACTAGCTTCACTTTTGTGTCGTGCATGGTAATCCATAAACTGCGTAATGTTTTGGCACCAGAACAATCGTTGCAAACGTGGAATTATTGGAATATGACGAAGAACCTTATGAGGCGCCTTTCTTTGCTACTTGATCGACTCAATCTCTACTGATTTGACATTGTGGGAATGATGCATATTTTCCATAATATATAATATTATCATTCGGACATGAATCAATATCCTGATACTCCATTCCAATATCTTTCATAATGGCATACAAGTCTCGATATGTGTGAGGTAAATTATTTGACGATGGTAAGAAAAATTCACCTAACAATCTACAGCATGAAAAATAACTAGTTAATGTAAAAATAGTAATAAAAAATATTGCATCCTTAATTTAGACATTAATTGACACTAAAAATAGAGAAAAATAAAGTTGAACTTTACATACAATATGTGACAAATTATAGTACGTACCTTAGGATCTATGTGAGACAAGTGTTTGAAAAATCATTCAATACCTTCAAGTTCACCAACAACATTATAGAAGAGAGAATATTTTTTCTTGAGCCTTCTTAAAGGGGTTGTTTTGATTCCTCAAGAAAAGGTACATCATGAATATCATCAAATTTTTCCTCATCGATAGGAGAAAATATATCATGAATCAATCTATTTGTCCCATCATCCAGCTCAATAATATTATTGGTGTCATTTTCTTCCATAGGATTTACTTGATCTTCAATATCCATACCATCTTCCACATTTGTAAAATAGTATTTATACCACTACTTGGCATATATTTATCCAGGGACAAGCACCTAGGAGGATTTATCTTTACAATTAAAAACAATCAATAACATTAGTGTATATCAAAAATATCAAAACAAAAGAATTTTTGTTTTTTTTAAATCAATACAAAGACATATATAATGACTAACTTATCATGGGACGATAATATGTATGCCCTCCTTCACAATTCCCATACCTCCAACAATTTATTTCAACTATTTTCCTTACAATTCTTCTTCTTTTCAAGCCCCTGCATTGATTGCAAGGACAATAACATTTCCCATCACCAACATGTGCCTCCAATGCAACCCTTAACCTAGCAATCACCATTTCACTCTCTTGAGGTGTTGGCATTGGGATTTCCTATATTTACAACAAAATCCACTAAAGCATTATAAGTACAATATACAAATATATTCTTATGATACAAATGTCATCGAATATTGACCCCATATGTACTAGGGAATTAATCCATTTTCATCATATATTTATTAAAAGTTTATAACCATAGTCAATAATAAATCAACAAATAAAAACCATACATTTTTACCACATAAGTTCCAAATCTTCACTATAAGAAAGAAATAAAATCAAACAGTAAAAGACAACTAGACTAAGACAAATTGTATAGTAATTAAATGGAATTGAGTAGACATGCTCATACCTATTTCCTAGGCAACAATTTATGTCCCCAAATGAAAGAGGGTCTAAGAGTTAGGGATCTAATCTGGGTATTTAAAAAAGAGACAAAGTAATATTAAAAAATTGTAACCTTCAAAGTACAAAATCTGAGCTATGCAGATCAATAATTGGATTTGAGGAAAGTAGCACATAGAAAAAATACCAATAAAACATGGAACGAACAATGAGCATAAACATATTTTATAACCGTCACACCTACAAAAAAATAGTCAAAATCACTCACCTCTATCAATCTTTCGACAAGCATTGACTATGTCAAAGTTGACCAAGTCTGTGACTATTAAACCATTTTCAAATGAGTAGTTGGCATTCTCTACGTTTGTCGATAGATAGACAAACTAGCGTCAAAATATTGAATTCTATAGAAGTTCGTCAGAAGTACGACGTTCATCGGGCGCCGAGAGAAAAGAAAAAGGATTAAAATTTTAATACTATGTCATAATTTGCGATGATATGATTAATTTTATCCTTATCGTCGGAAGGTTTGGTCAAATTTTGACCCCATATGTAGTAGTGTTGAGATAAATTCCTCAGCAGTACCACAACCCAATTCCACAAACAAGCTTCCATGATCAACAAACAACATAGGTCTAACATATATCTCATTCACCATGTTGATCGATGCATCGTATAATGAGAAAATTAAAAAATCATCCTCCATGTTATTGATGCACTGAGTATTACAATTACAATACCACAAATGAATTTGTAAGCACGAGAGTTCCATAAAACTAAATGACATATTTAATGAATTCATAGTTTATGCTTTGCAAATTTGCCATGTTTTCGTCCAACCACTAGTTGTCTAAAATATGTTATGTAGCATACACATATTGCATGTAGTACATAGTGGTGCCCATAAACATTGAAATACATGACCATGTTTCCTAAACAATGGGAGATCTAATGATCCATCAACAAACATTTTCAATGCATCTTTTAATCCACATTTCCAACATCGTCAAATTTATTCATTGGGTTTTATTTCCCTTATCTCCTAGGCTCTACCACATATATTTCATAATGCATTGGAATGAACAATTTTCCTTATATTTTGGCATGGATTAATATTATGTATTGTTGTTTTCACTTATAAACATACATGAATATGTCACACTTATGTTGATTTGATAGTATACAAGTTTACAAATTAACCTAATTGATTATACATCTAGGTTTGAGTTATTTGTACATATCTATTTGGTTCTTAGTACTTTGAACCCTTTGTTTTCATATGTTTTTAATTTTAATGTATAGACATACCTCTTCTTACAAATTTTATACACATGTAAATACATGTATAGGTTAAAATGAAAGAAAATAGAATTTAAAGCATAAAAAATAAAGTCTTCCAAATGTTATCTATAATTTTGACTATATAATTATTAGAATATATGTAAATATGTAGATATCATGACCCGACAAGACACCTGCCCATATCTTGCGATCGCACACATCCTGAGGTTGTGCAACACCGTGACGATTCTCACTTAGTTGCTTGGTAACACCAATGATACTTGGCTCGAACTACACCTCTTCAGCTAAAGCATACCCATACTTCATTCTAGGCTATGGGCGAGGCACACTCCTACTCTGTCCAACTCACTTGTATTCTTAGACAAAATATTACTAGTATTAACACTTAATCATTTAAGCATACATCCATGAACATGAAAAACAAGAGAACACTTGTGAAACAAACAAGAGACACACTCAGATATAGTGTGGGAAATAGAATATGTTCCTAACACTCAACTAAGTCTTATTATTGTGAAACAACTACAATATGAGCACTACCAACTAGGTTTACAACTTAGGTAGAGTCACACAACTCACCTCACCTCACCAAGTCACTCATACATAGGTTCTCCCCACTAAGAATCTCTGTCTCAACAACTTTTGCAACCCCTGCGGTGCACCCTAGACGTGCGTCCACCATAGGCTCATTGTCTCTTCTTCGTTGTAATACTTCACCAAGCTAACACAGACCTTAGGTTTTTCCTCATAGCATGCCTCACCTAGACCTAAGAAAATACTTCCCCAAACTCCCCTTGTGCATCCAACTCTTGGCTACTTGTCTTCCATGTCTCTGAAACATTATATTCTTGTTCTGCCTTGCCTCAAAACTCTGACTTGGTTGCTTGAATTTCTCCCTTCTCTCTATTCCTTCTTGTTTATTTCCTTCCTTGGTTGTGTGCCCTTGTGTTATTATATGGACTTCAAACATCATTGTCATGAACCATTTCATCCTTTAGGTGTGTGGTGCCCCTTCACGGACCAACATGCCTAAACAAACTGATGTGCCCATGAACCTATGCGCTCAATGAAACTTTGTGTTCTTTTGGACCGATGCGCACCAATATTGGGTGCACTCATTGTGTCAACACATCCAAACCTATTTGGTGCACCCTTGCCTTGTGTGTTTCCTTAAACCGACTAACGAGACTCTCTATGGATTTGTTGATAGGTCATCCAACCTCTCCAATGCGCCCATGCTACCGAGGGTAAGTAGGTCCACTCCTTGGGTGTGTTCCCAAGTCGCATCGTCCTTGCCCAAACGCAACCCAAGTCTCCATCATCCATCGTAAGGAAAGTGAGGTGTGTGCCCCCTTGGTACCGCACATCGCCATTGTACACCCAAAGTGCTCCTTCCTACGCCTATATGACTTCATTCGCCCAAACGATCACATTCCCCTTGTGTTCTCTTTCCCAACTTGTCTCCAATTTTTCCCAAGGAGCATGTGTTCTCGATGGGTGTCATGGAGGGCTTTACATCCTCCCCCACTCCAAGTTGTTTTCATCCTTGACAAAATCAGTTGATCTCTGTGGCATCTTTGCCCCATCTCTGGATCTCTAACTATGTATTCAACATCGGTAAGCCTTTGTTCCATCGACACAAGTCTCCTTTTGTTCTCTGCATCAGGGTCTCCAACCGTCGTCCCACATTGTCCGAGTTTGTCCCCACAAGGTTGTACACTCTAGTTATCTGCAACAACCATTTGCAAGGAGGATAATCACATACCCCCTTCTTTCCTCCTCATGGAAGGAATCAAACATGGAGTTTGTCGTGAGAAAATGGTCAAATTGTTCATGTGAGGAATAGGTGTTTCCTTTTATTTCTTCATGCACACTTGTCCCAACACAACTTCAAAATAATCCATAGGAACAATGGTGAAACTTGTCCTTCCGCACCAGTCCCCAAGATTCAATGAGACATCCTTGACCACACCAACGAACTTATCTACACCTGAGTTGACTGTTTTGAAGGTTGTATGCATTGGTTCAGGCTACATCTCAATCCTTTGTACCATATACTCCCTTAAGAAGTTATGAGTCACCCCATTGTCCACCATAGTTGTGACTAACTTCCCATTGATTTCATCCTACACATAGAAAAGTCTTGTCTCATCTTGCTCTTGGCTCTCAGTGGATCCACCCTCCATGACAATGTTCAATACCTGCAAGACCCAAATAGATGGGTTTTCCTCTTTATCCAAAGAATTAAACTATGTTTGAAGGGACAACTCTTTGCATAGTGTTCCTTGGCATAAATTCAACACGAAATCGACTTATTCTCTTTCGATGCATCTATTTTCTTGGCATTATCCTCACTGCCCTTGGATGTATTTTCTTTTCCTTTGTCCTTCTTCTTCCCCTTCCCTTTATTTTACTTCTCACCTTGGGTGTCCTCACTACTACTCCTAGGACCATCTTGGGTTCACCTCTAAAGTCCAATAGTTTATATGTTGTAGTGATGGTTGTCGCAAGAGTCTATATATTCTGACGTCGCAATTCAATTTGTTTCCATGACTGAAAACCATTCATGAAGTGGAAAAGTATGTCTTCTTTTGACATTTAATTTATCTCCAACATGAGCCCTGTGAACTCCTTGATGTAGGCTTGGATCTTACCATCATGACACAGAGCCAACAATTGATTTCTTGTGATCCACACTTGGTTTCCTAGACCAAACTATGCCTTCAAGGCTACCTTCATTTCTTCCCATTTTTCAATCTTATCTACGATTCTACCATATTCCAAGTCTTCCACCTTATTCATCCACTAGATCTTAGCAGTCCCTGTCAAGAACATCACAACAATGTTCACATTAGCTTCATCCGAACTTTCGTTCAACTACTCCAAGCACTACTCAATGTCACAACAAAATTTGCCAAAAAACTTAGCATTGCAAGTACCATCGTATAGATCAAGTTCCTTTATCTTGATCCTCATTGGAATGATAGCTAAATTTTGTCCATTAGCCAAATTTTGTTTCAAAAATGTGATGGTGTCATCATGGTCCTTCAACTTCTATGCGACTGATGCTAGTGCATCCTCTACTACTTTGAGTCTTATCTTGAACATCGTCTGTCAAGGTGTTGGTGATCATGCTCGCGGTCGCCTGGCACTCCCACATGACTTCATTAAACCCATGCCTCATCTTTCCTATCTCAGTCTCCATATATTCAACCTTCTCACCATGTTGATACATTGTGTCTGTTGTCTGCCAAACAATCCTCTCCATGATAACAAGTCGATCCTTCATTTTACCTGTCTTGGGATCCCTCTCGGTGCCACTGTCATTTACGTCCAACCTAGCCATGGATGGCCCTCCAAGTATATCCACTCTACTTGTAAGAGATTTGTCCAAGGAACCCAATAATTTTCCTCAATACTTCTCCAAAACTCTGTGATCAAATTTGCGGCCCAAGTGCTTGGTTCACCCCACGAACTCTATTACTAGTATTTTCAAGGTGTGTGCACAAGTATATCACTTACTTCTATCAAAAAACAAACCAACCAAATTTTCACCTAGATTGTCTTTGTGAAAGTTCAATCCACCTTGCCAAGACAATTACCAATTAAACACCTAAACCATTTTTTGTGCTACATGTATCCGCCATTGTCACCACCGGTAATGAGGCATGCTTGTGCTCACGCTACTAATTGTCGACCAGCACATGATCTTTTCGGATCTTTTGATCGTACACCTCCTAAGGGCATGCAACACTGTGGTGAGTTCTCGCGGTTTCTTAGCAACACCAAGGATACAGTTCTCACTTGGTTTCTTGGCAACACCAAGGATACTTCACTTGGACTACACCTCTTCACCTAGAGCATACCCATACTCTTTTTTAGGCTACAGGTGAGTCACACTCCTACTCTATGCAACTCACTTGTATACTTAGAAAATGTTTTACCATTCTTGACACTTGGTCATTTAAGCATACATCCATGAACATGCAAAATAAGAGAACACTTGCGAAACAAACAAGAGACCCACAAATATATAGTGCAAGTAAGACAAGACATGCCTAACACCTAACTAAGTCATAATATTGTGAAACCGTTACAATATGAGCACTACACGCTTGGTTTATAACTTGGGAAAACTCGCATGACTCACCTCACCTCACCAAGTCACTCATACAGAGATTCTCCCCACCAAGACTCTTTGTCATAACAACTTTCGCAACCCCTACGGTGTTCCCACCACAGACTCATCATCTCTTCTTTATTGCAAGACTTCACCAAAACAACACAAACCTTAAGTTCTGCCTCAAAGTATGCATCACCCAAACCTACAACAAGACTTCCCAAAGCTCCCCTTATGTGTCCCACTCTTATCTACTTGTCTTCCATTTCTTTGCAACACTACCTCCTCGTTTTTCCTTGCCTCATAACTCTACCTTGGTCTCTTGACTTTCTTCCTTGTCTCTATGCCTTCTTGTCCATTTTCTTCCTTGGTTGTGTGCCCTTGTGTTCTTATATGGACTCCAAATGTCACCTTCACAAACTGTCACATCCTTTGGGTGTGTTACGCTCCTTCACGGACCATCACACCCAAACAAACCGACGCACCCCTTCATAGACCAATGCACCCATGAACCCATGCATTCAATAAACCTTTGTGTCCTTTCGAACCAATGTGCCCCAACCTTGGGTGTGCTCCTCATGCCAACGTGCCACAACCTCTTTGGTGCACCCTTGTCTTGTAGGTTTCCTCGAACCAGTCGGCGAGACTCTTCATGGATATGACGATGGGATCATTCAAGCTCTTCAACACGCCCATGCTACCAAGGGCAGGTAGGTTCACTCCTTGGGCATGCGCCCAAATCGCCCCGTCCTTTCCCAAACGAAATCCAAGTCTCCATCATCCATCGCAAGACAAGTGAGGTGTTACACGTCACCATCGTGCACCCAAGGTGCTTCTACCCACATCTATATGACTGTGTTCGCCCAATAAATCACATGCCCCTTGTGTTCTCTTGCCTGACTCATCTCCAAGTCTTCTCAAGGAGCGTGCATGCTCAATGGTTGTTGTGGAAAAATTTACAATAAACATTATAAATTACAATGATATAAATATATTTTAAATCATTGTAACTAATGTAAATATATAACTATTTATGCCATTGATTAAAGTTTGTCCCTTATAAATCATAGTTATGTGTTTCATTTTATTTATTATTTTACATTTATCAATACATTATAAAAATTTTGATTCCTTAATTTAATAACAATAATTTAGTAATAATTTGTTTTATATTGAATTTTTATTAGGCATTCTCATGAATGCTATATATGTTATCATTTTGATTCCTTTGTATATATGTTTATTACATATTACTTTTATAATTTATTTTTTTCTTAATGTATTTGACAAAAATAATAAAAATAATGATTTAAATATACAAAATTAATTACAATGAAACTTGATTTCTACTCATAGTGCAATGAAGCTAAACATTTTTTTATCCAAGATACAAATTCTAGAGTTATGTGTATTTTGACCTTATGTTGATACTAAACCTAAATATGTGTGTCTACAAATAGTGCGTGAATGCAAAATATCAATGTAAATTGAATTAAATTATATAGATATTTTAATTCAAATATTAAATTTTATTTTTTTAATTTTTTATCAAAATCAATTATTATGTTTTTTGCAATTACAAATAGTCTTGAATAACCAATGTGGCAAACACTAGAATCCAATGTTCAAATTATTCCCCTCTATGTTTCAGGTCAAATATTATGTGTAGACAAAAAAAAATATTTATACTTATTTTATTTTATTTTATTATATATATATATATTTTGATTAATGTTGATTAAAACATGAACACCAACTAATCAAATATATTTTTTCAATTATTTTAAAAATCTTGGATTCAAATATAACTTGTCAAAGTTCCTTTAAGCATTGTACACACTAAGCACTTTATGCCACGTTAAACGCTTTTATGCCTTAGTATTAAAGTGATGTACACCTTTCAAATGTTAGGGTTTCCTTTGCACTTATTAAATCCATTTAGTGAAAGGAGATACGTTACTTCAAAATTTAAGTTGGTTAAGGAGGATACGTAGTGTGAGGAATTTGTGAAAATGTCAAAGTGTCCAACTAGATTTAAAGGATTGCATAATAGTCAAAGGTGATGCGTGTCTCACACTTCAACACGCATTTTAAAATCTAAGTTGTATTCTTAAACTAAGCATGTGGGTGCCAGGTGCATTTTCATCGTGCCACATTTCCCAACTCTTCAGCCTTCCATTGTAAGTTTGGCTATCAAATCATATTCCACTTTAAATCACCTCTATTGCTTATTCCAATTTCAATGAAGCCTAATTGGTTGGTGAGACAACTACAACACACAAATACCACAAAAAGTAATAAGGATTCCGTGCAAAGAGTATGTTGGAATGTTGCAAAGATAAGAAACCGAGGAAATAAAAGGCAACCCCAAACAATTTCCTAGTGAATCCATGCTTCACTGAAAAGTGTAAGGTGAAGGGAAATGTACACAAGAAACTAGGGTAATTTCCTAGTGAATCCATGCTTCACTGAAAAGTGTAAGGTGAAGGGAAATGTACCGTAGGAAACTAGGGTAAGGAGAATAAATGTATAAAAGTTTATTGTGATTAAGACGGCAATATAAAGGGGAAAAGCATTTTGGATTAAATTACATGTCCAAAACTAAGGATTAGCCAATGATATCATAGTGGCTCAATAGTCATCTCATATGAGAAACATATTTAAAAACCCAAAAGAAAACAAAAAACAATAATTGAAAACCAACATAGATAATGGCTCAATGATCCATTTCATATGAGAAACCTGTTAGAAAACCCAATCCAAAAAACACAATAGTGGAAAATCAACATAAAGGAAGAATCCTTCATGCAATAGAAATTATGGCATCCAAAAAAGAAAAGAGAAGCGATGCAACAAAATCTTTGGAATGGGAAATGATTTGGTCAAAAGGAGGCTTAAGAGAGAAAATCAATTCATATAACTATAAAACCAATATGATCAATGCAATGTTTGCTACAGACATAGTAGGAATTCTAGAGAAAAAAATAAGCAAATAAATTAGTAAAGGAAAATGAAAAATGAACCATATAATAGAAATACTTGGGACAACAAAAAAGAATAACTATGATGTTGTTTTGTCAATTTCAAAAAAGCAGTTGACATTGTCCCAAGGGAGAAACCATGGAAGGTTAACATAATTAGAGGGCTCAAATGGTTAGAGAGAAACAACAAGAAGAGAGCTTCAATAGTGACATTGGTGTGAAACAAAGTTGTCCCTCTCCCTCACACTATTTGTTATTCACATAGGTAAGTGAGAGGAATGGATACACAAGGCAAAAGAGAGGCAAAAAAATCAAGGACTATCATAAAGATTTTGTAGCCACTAACAATGAAAGACTATGCAACATATAGGATCCCCTAGAGGCCATTTTGCAAGAAGGTTGGGATGAACAAATGATACACAAGAGGAATGGATACACGAGGCAAAGGAGGGGTGAACAAAGCAAGGATTGTCATAAAGATTTTGTAGTGTGCAAATGATGTGCCACTAAAAGGAACTAACACGAAGAAAAACTTTGACAATAGTCTTCCCACTCTAAAAAGGAATGAAAAACTTTGGCAATGGTCTTCTCACTATAAAAAGGAATGAAAACTTTGACAATGATCTTCTCACTATAAATGTTGGACTCCCTCTTTCAAATGCTCATTAATTGTAAAATATGGGAACAAAGTATTTTCATAATTAAATATGGTATTAATGTGAGAAAGTAATTGTAAAATATGGGAACAAAGTATTTTCATAATTAAATATGGTATTAATGTGAGAAAGTGCAAAAAAAATCCTCATAATGAATTGTGTAAGAGTAAAAAAACACCCCTTGCCAAAAACACTTTTGTTGAAATAAAATTATATCCAATAAAATTGAAAACACATAGAAAAATAACTATATACAAACAATTACAACCATAAACAATGTCAAGAATTATGTGAAAATCAATTAAAATATGTGAAAAGAAAACTTATGTACAAAATGCTACATAAATAAAAATGGAAAAAAAAATATAAGAAAATAACAATATCACATAAGATAATTTAAAAAAAAAAAAAAACTTATAAGAAAACAATATCACATAAGATTATTTAAAAAAAAATGTTATAAAAAAAAACAATATCACATAGATCATTTTAAAAAAGGAAATGAAAAAGTTAAATAAAAAATAAATGTAAAAAATGATACATGAATAAACATGAATGAATGATCATTTTAAATAAATGAAGATCATTTTAAATAAATAAATTTAAAAAATAATACATGAATAAATATGGAAAACAATAAAAAACAACAAAAACATCAGATAGAGCATTTTAAAAATCTCAAAACATCATTTAAATTTTTTTTTTTTTTTAAATGCTATGCTACATGGAAATAATTTTTCTTACAAAAATATGTTACATTACTCATGACTAGAAATGGACAACAAAAAGACTTCGAAATGGAAAAATATCACATACATAATTTTAAATCAAAATTTGAATTACTATATAAATGAAAATGGAAAAAATTATTATATATATAACCCAAAGAATAGAGTTAAGGAAGAAGATATTAGATTTTTTTTAAATGCTATGCTAAAATAATTTTTTTTTTTACAAAAATATGTTACATTACTCATGACTAGAAATGGACAACAAAAAGACTTCGAAATGGAAAAATATCACATACATAATTTTAAATCAAAATTTCAATCACTATATAAATGAAAATGGAAAAAATTATTATATATATAACCCAAAGAGTATATAAATGAAAATGGAAAAAATTATTATATATATAACCCAAAGAGTAGAGTTAAGGAAGAAGATATTAGAAGGAGGAAAAACAATTATATATATAATCTATATAATTTTGGTTGGTGTCTGGCTTAATCTTAAAAAAGATTAATATAAAAATATTATAAAAATGAAAAAAATAAAAAAATATTAATCTTAAAAAAGATTAATATAAAAATATTATAATAATGAAAAAA
>SNQJ01S0028917.1:27615-48384 GCA_010110895.2 Picea sitchensis
ATAATTTAAAAAAAAAAATAATTATAAGAAAACAATCACATAAGATTATTTTAAAAAAAAATGTTATAAAAAAAAATAATATCACATAGATCATTTTAAAAAAGGAAATGAAAAAGTTAAATAAAAAATAAATGTAAAAAATGATACATGAATAAACATGAATGAATGATCATTTTAAATAAATGAAGATCATTTTAAATAAATAAATTTAAAAAATGATACATGAATAAATATGGAAAACAATAAAAAACAACAACATCAATAAATATAACATCAATAAATATGGAAAACAATAAAAAACAACAACAACATCAGATAGAGCATTTTAAAAATCTCAAAACATCATTTAAATTTATTTATTTTTAAAACTGCTATGCTACATGGAAATAATTTTTTTTAACAAAAATATGTTACATTACGATTAGAAATGGACAACAAAAAGACTTCGAAATGGAAAAATATCACATACATAATTTTAAATCAAAATTTGAATCACTATATAAATGAAAATGGAAAAAATTATTATATATATAACCCAAAGAGTAGAGTTAAGGAAGAAGATATTACAAGGAGGAAAAACAATTATATATATAATCTATATAATTTTGGTTGGTGTCTGGCTTAATCTTAAAAAAGATTAATATAAAAATATTATAAAAATGAAAAAAATTAAAAAATATTAATCTTAAAAAAGATTAATATAAAAATATTATAATAATGAAAAAAAATAAAAAATATTAATCTTAAAAAAGATTAATATAAAAATATTATAAAAATGAAAAAAAGAAAAAATATTACAAGAAGAAAGAAAAAAAAAATCTTAATTATTATAATTTCTTTAAAATATCACACATATTAACATTCATTTCATTTTGTAAAATAAAATCCATTAATTCATTTCAGTTTGTAAAATAAAATCCATTAAATTATTTCGTTATAATTATAAAACCATTACATTTCAATCAGCTCTGTGAGCATATACAGGAAACAATCAGCAGTAAACTAGCTGTGTGAAATAAAACAGTAACAGTCAAGAATTTCTTTAAAATATCACACATATTAACATTCATTTCGTTTTGTAACTTAAAATCCATTAAATCACATTTCAAACTTAATCAAACATATCAACATTCATTTCATTTTGTAACTTAAAATCCATTAAATCACATTTCAAACTTAATTCCAATAATGCATTAAATCGCATCTCAAATGAACAATACATTTAATTCCAATAATACATTAAATCGCATTTCAAACTTAATTAAATCGCATTTCAAACATAATTCAGAGCACAAAGGGTTTTTGGACAATCCATTAAAAGTTGTTAAACTACAACTATGCGCCGGTTAAAGGGCTTAATAAAGTTGGCATTGATTAAAATTCTTTCTAATCAAACTCAACTACCGCTCATAAGATGCTTTGCTTTCCTATGACTAAATGAAATGCTCGAATGCTCACGCAACGAAAGATTTTAAAATGTAATTAAGGATAATGGAAAACAAAGAAGTTCTCTTTGTGCACTCAGTGGGTCCCTCGATTCTCTTTCTTTGTTGCTTGTACAAACTCTTGGACAGGTGTTTAGATTGGAATAAATTTATTTATTAAAGTACAAAGGCCCTATTCATAAACAATGGAATGATATGACCACTCTTGTCCGAGGTTTTTGTCTTGCACAGAATTTTATATTCTAACTCCCCACGTGGAGGCTTTATTAAAACAATGAATCAAATAAAAACAATCACCACACATCGATACAGTCTTCTCCAACCAATAATAAGTTTCTTGTTTAAGAAGTCACTGCTGCAACAAACATGGTTTGAAAATAGATACCTGAAATGCCAATTAATCTGGCACCGAAACAGCCACCTTACTCGCAAGAAGCAGTAAGAAATAGCTATAACAAGCATGATTTTCATAGAAAAGGACTTTTAGGAACCATGGTATCAATTTATTTCAGTTTTTTCTGCACAACAGTTAAGCACGAACGTTCTAATACCAGCTACGACATTCTAATCCATAAAGAGTCTTTTTATAAGACAGAATACTTCTGAATTTAATAATCGGGTTTTGAGTCCTGAAAGGCCAGGAGGATAGAAAGAACTAAACCCCAATCTGAAAGGGTCCTGAAACTATACAGAGCATCATCAACCACAACCTCAACCTGAAGCGGCATTGAGATATATAGATCTTCATAACTTTGATGCAGAGACCAGGATTCTGTCATTAAACGAAACCAAAAGACACTGAAAGCCAAGTACTAACGAAAAGGGGTGTCGCGGTTCAACCAGCCGAACTCCACCCGAGAATCGATCCGGTGCTTCATAATGTCGTGGCCTTTTGTCAAATTTAATCTGAAAGCATTTAAAACCCAGTCAAAGTTTATCAATCTTGGCAGCCTTAACAACAGGGTTGGCCTTAGCAATGGCCTCACGACCGGCGGCCTTGAAATCGAAGGAGCAGCTGTGTTTCTCGGCGTATCGGTGAAGGCCGCAGAAAGTATTTTCGCACCGACATTTGAAGCCGGTTAGACCGACTCGCTTCCTGCAGGAGAAGCACCGGTTGGGGGTCTCGGCAGGAGGCTGCGGAGAAGAAGAAGATGAGCCCGAATCAGCCAGCTGGACTGACGAGACTCCGGCTACGGCTGCAGATATCTGTACACGGTTTTGTTGAACGATAGCATCTGGACTGGAAAGAGGGACCTCGTCCATCGGAGAACCCGCTGCAAATGACTTCTCAACGGCGGCCATTGCAGAGGTGGCTTGTGCTTCCTTCATAATGAGATCCCTGTAACACTTTGAACACAGGTTCCTCGTTGCCGAACTCCCGAAAAACCCGCAGTTATTGGCGCAAAGCGTGTGCCCTTCCGGCGCTTGGCAGCCGGTGCCGTCGGCACCTATGTTCCAGTTTTCTTGATCCATTCTTTAATCGCGAAGAAATAAACTGACTTCTTATGATTCTTCTCGTATACGCCTCAAATTTTCTTCAAAAATAGATCAACTGCAACAGGTCTTCGTCAATTAGAGAAGCCTTGAAATACACCTTGAAATAGAAAAACAAAACCTATTTTCTATCCTAAAACTCGAAATTACCAGAAGGACATCTTTTTCTAAAAGATTCCTTGTATTTTCTTTTGAGAATTTAAAGATTCCTTCACAGGTTGGGCACTTACTTGAATCCTATCTTGCAGGAGAGGAATTTCAAGCGTTTATTACGCTCCCCACTCTCCGATCCGTCCCGGCAGAACAATCCAGAGTACTGCTTCGCAGATCTTGAAGATAACCAAAATTTCAGACAATTTATCAAAGAAAATAATAATCTTTCATAGTTTTTCAAAAGAACCATACACACAGCAAATCTTTTACCCTAGGATACAAAATTACTCTGTTCAACAACAATTCCACGCCAGTTAAATCAAGCAATCGGATCAGAATTTGCTGGACTTACAGATAGAAGCCCGATGAAATTTGCGCCGATTATTCGAGGCTCCGAGAGTTTGCTTCGAAATCTTGTATAACCAGGCCTGTAATGCCCTGACCTGCAGAACAACAGAACAAGCTCCCGAAACCCTGAATACGAACCGAACACGGCAAAGAATGGGAAAAGTAGCGTCTAAGAAAACGCATTATAACGAGGTTTAAATGAAAAAAAGCAAGTAACTAAGAAGAAGATTCCGGATGCTTATCTTTTTAATTTAATAAAAGCACGAAATGACAAATAAAGTCGGTTACCGAAGTGGCACGCTCACCTACTATAATCACGACATCTTTCCCCAAGACTGTTAGGTTAACGTAATTCTTTTCCCTTTCGCTCAAGGAACCGCTCCTGCGCTCACCGTTTTTCCTCAAATCAGCCCACGCTCCTCGGTTTTCGATTTACCTTCCTCGCAAATTCAGTCATCGAATGATCTGCCGTGGCTTGCTTCTGACCCTCCACCCTAATTTGAGGTGGATTATTTATGGCCACTTGCGCCTTTTATTATTTGACATCCCAGGATCTTTGGTGCGGCATGACTTTTTATTATTATTATTAATATATGAAAAAAAAAAGACATATTTTTATTTTAAATTTGTATTTTTTTTTTATGTGTCAGAAGTAATATCTTAAAGGTAAGATAAAATATTTCAAAGTTAAAATCAATCAATACTCATTTTTCTTACCAACCTTTAGAGCTTTATCATGAGTAGACTTGTTAATTAAGTTTGGGATGATTCACATGGATGGTTAGATGGTATTTGTTAAGTAGGATGGTATTTATTTTTCTAGTGTTATCACAACGGGTTAATATGATTATTTTGAGGGAATTGAATTTGGGTGGGGAGGATAACAAATATGTTACTCAATTACTAGAGCTATGAACCTGAGATGTTTTAAAATTTGAAGGACATGGGGGTGGGCTTTGATCTACTTATGTGTGTACATGTAACAAGACCATTTAATATAATCTATTTAGGTGCAACTACATGTTTCACCACTACCTCAAGGTGTCCCTATGGCTCCAGAAAACCCCTCATGGAAATTGAACCTTGCTCACTAGTGAAAAACTCCTCATGGAAATTGAACCTTGCTCACTAGTGAAAAACTCCTCGCTCCTCCCCATTGGATCCAACCCCTTTGGACTTAAAATTTGAAGGACATGGGGGTGAGCTATCCACTTATGTGTGCACATGTCCTCTTTAGGTGAAACCACACTTAGACCACTATGTCGAGGTGTCCTCATGGCTCCAAGAAAGCCCTCGTGAGAATTGAACATTGCCCATTGATGAAAAACTACATCAATGGATCCAATTATTAGAAATAAGTTTATAAATTTCTACTATAAACTCTAATTAATGATAATATCCATTTTTATTGATATTCATTAATTAGAAAAAATTATAAAAATCTTTGATGATTTTTAAAGAAAAATGTTTTTAGCTTATAAAATTAGAATGAATCATTAAAAAAAAAAATAGTAAATCTTTTCTAAGAAAAGACATAAAAAATTAATGAATAAACAAAATTTAATCCATAAAATTTTTACGGAAAAATCAATTCCAACCCTTTTTAGACTAGTTAAACAAAGCTTACAATATCTTAAAGTCAAACCATTGCTTTATTATTAAGTTTGGGAAGATGTAATATACTCTAGCCAAGCTTTTGTTGGTTTTCTCCCATGGGCTATTATTAAACAATAAAGACATTTGTGTTGATTTTCTCCACTAAAATATTATTAAATTATCCAAAAACATTTTTTTAAGGTTTTTAACTTTTTAAGTAACATGAGAGAATATACATTGATTTTAGAAACAAAATTATAATTTAAAGGTATTAATGGTAGTTTTTAAATCATAATTTTGAAGTTTATATTCATTAAAATCTATGTATTTGTTATCCTAATTTGGTTGGCAGTGCCTCAACCTCCCATCTACTTATGCAACATCAAAATTTTGACAGGGATTGGAAATATTTTAAGTAAATGTATTAAAATTAAATATATCTACGATGCTAAGGAATCATCACATATGTTAAAATATGTGTACATGTTGTTTTGAGTGAAGGCTTATTTAATTATACTACCATACAATGTGGAGATTATGAATGATTTGAAAATTTTGATTGTGGGAATATGATTTTTCAATGTAGGATTGATTTATCAATACAAAGATTTTTAAAAGATTCTTATTAAACGTTGTTGGTTTTTTTGGAAAAAAATAACAATAAATTTAAAGGAAAGATTTTTAAAAGATTCTTATTAAACGTTGTTGGTTTTTTGGAAAAAAATAGCAATAAATTTTAAGGATGGTGACCAACAAAAAAATAAAGTTTTAAAAATGACAAAAAAGAAAGCTTGTAAAACAATTAAAACCTACTTTAGCTAAGATACCTACCACTAACTCTAAGGGTTGTGGTGTAAACATAGATTCAATATCTCCTAGTTCTTTGTAGGTAGTTTTGATTGCAAATCCTTAGAGTGGAATGGAAAGGCATCATAAATTGAATGGTTCAAATTCCAAATTGACATCACAAATCAAAGAATTTGATTTATAAATATCTAATGTTTTTGTATTTCAAAATATATGTTATTTTATAAATAATAATAAATGTATTGTGTGTGGTTTAGTGATAGGCAGTGAGGTGAAAGATTTGGTTAATCTAAAAACTTAGATTCAAAACCCTAGAATAAGTGTAAAAGAGGTGAGATGCAGATCCTAAGAGATTTTGACCATAAACAATAACATTGTAACTTAGTCAAAGAATAATAATAAATTATATCAATATTTTTTTATTTTTTTTTTCGAGAATGGTACTTGAGTGGGAAAAAACACCCCCTCAACACAAACGACTCAAAATAAACCCAATTAACATCCATTTAAAAATTTTGTTCTATCATTATAAACAATGTTATTTTTTTTAAATAGTGGCAAATTACTTAATATTCACCAATAACAATTAATAATAAGTGTTGCCCTCAAGACTAATTAATCACTAAATTAAGATAAATTTTTACCACTTTAAATAATAATAATAAAAAAGTTACAACATTCAAAACAATTGTTAAAGTTATAACATTCAAAACAAAACATTTTGGGAGGTTAAAATGGTAAAGTTGTACCATCAACAATTTTGTTTTTATGTTTTAAATGGTAGGGAAAAAAATTGTAACATCCGTGCACATGGCATGCAATTGTCGATTTCATAAGAGAATATGAGACAAATTATTAAATACTCACGGAATATTCAACTCCTTCACATTATCGTCGTATATCACAAATGCGCGAGATGAGTGTTAGCGAGTCACATGCAAGATGTTATGTCATAATATGTAGAATGCTAGACATTATGTTTTGATGGGATAGAATTCATCCTCATTTCACATTTGTTCATTGGGTTATTTTGGATGTTTATTTTGAAATTTGGAAAAAAAATATTGTGTAATAAAGTTTAGGTATTTGTGTTAGGTAAACGTTTACTTTATATTGAAATATGTATTCATTGATTATGTTTTAATTGTTATAACAACTTTGTTAATTAATGACTTTTTTTTGTAAGAGTGTATCAATCACATTTTGAAGAATTAAATTTTGTATAAGTTATAACATTATTCATTTTTATTGATCAAATTGTCTATTTGTAACCATGGTGTGTTCATTTGTATTTATTATCCATTTTTTAATTAATTATTTCAAACTTTTTGTTGGTCACGTTAATTTTTTTTCTAATTTTGTTAATGAATTCTAATAGATCTAGTTTAACTAACATTGCTTCCTATCAGTGTTAGATGGTGTTTTCATATTCACCAAAATTTGTGTCATTTATGCCAATAATATTATTTCTAACGTTATTATCCTTGATATTATTACCCTTGTAAAAGTGTGTTTAAAATCCACTTTTTTTTCTTATAAAATTATGAACAAACTAAAGCCATTGCCATGAGTTCTTTCCTATTCCCTAATATTACCAACTTACACATGAAGCATCTAGAAAATAAAGTCATTGAAAATTCAATATTAAAAACCAAAATGCCAGTTTCACTTTGTTGATGCTATTGTTTATCATTCGACCTCAACTTTGTGAAAAGCTTAAACAAATTTTTAATACACTTTAATTGTTTCTCCAAATACTTCCAATTTACTAGAAAGATTGATTCTTTTTCTCATAAAAAAACAAAAGATTGAAAATAACAATTACCCTCCCTTATGTTATTATCACCAAAAATAAAAGATTATACCATTTCCCACCAAGTTTAAGAAGAAAGTCAATCCCACCAAGTTTAAGAAAAAAGTCAAATCTAATAAATAATTGCATGCCAACTTATACCATTACCCCTCTCACATAAACATTGTCTTATATATCATTATTACTCGTTGTTGTTTGTTTCTTAAGCATTTTTCTATTAAATATTTTTGAAAAAAAAATTAAAAAAATATTAGAGAACAAATTTGTCTCCACTAAGTTGGGATTCAAATATTCTCAAAAACATAACATTAACCAAAATCACCTAAAACAACAAAAACACTTATATTAAAAAATAAAAATAAAATAACAAATATTATAGTGTTCACATAAGTAAAAACTTTCACAAAACACACCACCCTAAAAGTTACCCCTACTCAACCCTAAAACATCGTATACAATAATTGTCTTCCCTTTATCGAAGGGATCATCAACAAAATTCTCTCTCTCTCTCTCTCTCTCTCTCTCTCTCTCTCTCTCTATATATATATATATCTATCATAAAACCATTTTTATAATCTAAAAAATCTTTAAATAAACAAAAATTCACTCCCTCCAACATGTTTTTTTATAAAATCATGGCATCTTTCGTTAAAGTAACTATGCTATTCAAATTTTACTCGAAGAACATATCACTAGCACAGCCGCTAACTCGCGGTTAAGAACGCCGAAAGGTAGCGATTGAGAACATGTGCCCTTAATATATTGAGAATGTGTGCCTCCAATATAAAATGTTTGTGGTAATCCATCTGTGGTAATATGAAAAGTTTGGGTGCATTAGGTTGATAAATGGAACGTGGCAATTACATATCCTTACAGTAATTTTTTAATGTGATTAGGTAAATGTTAAAAAGTAAACATGTTAATGGATGCCTTGATAAATGCAAGAAAGTTATGAACAATAAATCTGATCCATTGATTTTGGAGGACGACTAAGAATATGCCAGCATCTTCAATGCATAGCCATCAGATTAGGGTTTAAGGTTAAAAGATCATTAATTGTGCCCATTGTCAATAAGTGTACGCCTTTCGGCGTAATTAACACCAACTACAACCACATTAACTATCCTTCGATAAACTTCTGAGAAGTATCATGGTCCCTTTGCCATTAAATTCTATAGTAGCTTACTTTGACAGAGTTGCACAATGGAATGGACTTTGCTGCGGAGTAGGTGGTATTTTAAAACTTCTAAATTCTACTGTTATTGGTTGGACTTTTCACTGTGGCCATGGGACTAATAACAAAGTAGAGTTGATGGGGGCTTAGGCAACTTTGAGGTTGGCTTTACATTTTTCGATTAAGCATCTACAGTTGTCAGGTGATTCTAAAGTAGTGATCAACTGGCTAAAGGAAAAGGGCAGTCTTCATGTTTGTGCAATGGAAGGATGGAAAGCTAGAATCAACGCCATGGTCTGTTGCTTTGATTATATCAGTTATGAACACATTCCTAGGGACTTAAACTCCGATGTTGATATTCTATCTAAACAAGCGCTTAGTGATCCAGAAGGTGCCATTATTTATTTTCCTTGGAATAATGACATAGTGGGGGGAAATCTCTTTTAAACATCTATTAACTTGCCCCATATTTCCTTTTTACTTCTTATTTTATGTTATGTTATAATGGTGTACAACATGGCTGTGGATTTATCCTTTTTTACAGTTATGTATCTCAGTTTTCGGGATCCCTGTTTTGTAGTGATCAACTATCTGCCATGATGGACAAGATAAAATTGAAGTATTTTGCTATGAATGTAATGATCCTTTGTATCCTGACACTTTTTTAAAAGGTCGAAACTGGAATTTTTTTTTATATTTTCTCAATATAATTGAGATAATTTTTTTGTTGGAAAAACAAATCCACTATTCTAAAACACTCACATTACATTAAAATAATAATAAAAATATTATAAACATAGTCTTTTTCTTTTCATCCATTTTATTATTTTTTTACTTTTTAATTTATTTTTTTCATCCATTTTATCATTCTTTTTACTTTTAACCTTCATTTTTTCCAATAATTTTTACCTTTTTCCTTTTTAAACCATAACCCTTTTAACTTTGAACATTCCCTCCAATCCCTCTTTGTTTGGCCTTTGTCACTTCTCGTCATCCCTTTCACACTCCATAGCCTACCTCACACCCAACGTTAGACCTTAAAACTAAAAGTAATATTCAAAACTTTAATTTATCCTTTAGCCTAAGTCGATCCATTTTAATGTCGGGTGATAAAGGATATTGTCATTACGCATTTGGCCTTATTTTGCACATTCAAAAGATTCTAAGTGTGTGGTCATTGATAGATATTTGTACAAATAATAAGCATCCATATATTATTTAAAATTTGCCAGCGTATCTTATCCTACGTGTCAAAATTGATTGATTAAAAATCAATAATACCAATGCCCTTCATTTTACATATAAATTCTTGAAAATTATAAAATTCTTTTCTTTATAAAATGTTAACATAAATATATTAATATTTTATGAAAGTTATATCAACATTAAAGAATACTTTATTTTGATTTTATCTAGAATAACAAGATATTTTTATTTTGCAGTTCAAATATACAGGGATCACGTAACATTATGTTCTAAGTTATGTGAAAACAAAAAATAAAAATAAAAATTAACAATTACATATATATATATATATATATATATGACAATTTTTTAGAAATTAAATTAGGGTAAATCTATTTTAAATTTGGATTTATCAAACAATAAGAAAGATCATAAGGTATAATTTTTTTTATATTTAATATGAAAGAATTAATACATGACATGGAATTAAATGATGAAAAAATTTATACTTTAAGAAATTTGATCTCTCTTAATGCTTGATAGATCAAAGATGGATTTATACTAGTATTTATTAAAATTGAACATTTCAACTTATACATATAATAATATTTTTAGAAAAACATTCCATAAAACAAAGTTAAATTATTGAACCATTCAAAGAACCAATCTTAAATGATAACTTTGCCAAAAACTATTCCAAATCTAAAGATACAACATTGTATGGAGAACACATTGAAAGTGTGTATAAGAACTCAAGGAAAGCCTTGTAAATTTGATTCTAGCAAGGGGGTTAAAATTTATCATGTGGAGAATCAATGAATTTTATGATCCAATATTGATGGAAATTATTGGATTGCAAATTTACAAATAGTTATTTGAAAAAAATGTTTAAGATACAATAATTTTTTTATTTTTTTTATAAAGATATAATAATAATAATAATCTAATTTTTAAAGATTATAGTTTAGCTGAACACAAAAATGATGTATAAGACTTCCTCATTTATATACATTTTATTATTATCTATGTATTTTATAATAAAATAATTTTGTTAATGGTGGTTTGTTAGGTCAATGAAAGAGTGGTAATGTTATTGTTTCATTGGGTTTAAGTCTCTCTAATGACATATTCTCCAATTGTTCTCGTGCTTGTACTTATCAAAGAAATTGGAGCTAAGTGTGAATCATGGGCGACTTTAGTGGAATAAATATCCCCACTCATGATTTCTTAACCAAAAAATGTTGAGTGGTTACATGTTGCAAGATAACTTTGCTTCATTGAATATATTGTCATATTAAAAAGACACAAGAAACCTCTCGCTCTCTCTATATGTATGTGTGTCCAAAAAATGGTTGTTCATTGTCATATACGTAATTTAAACATTTTAGTAAAGAGAAGTGGGAAAACTGAGTAATTCAATATTTAATGTTAATCATGATTTCATATAACTATATTCTATTTCTAACTAATAGAAAAAAAAAATGTCATGAGACATTTATCTCCTACTTAGAAAAACAATTGGAAAGTATTTTACAATTACAACAATCCAAAATAATATATACAATTAAGAATATAAAATTGGTAATGGGTTATTCTATTTCATAGATGAGATATTTGGGAAAACATTCCCCGTCCCTAAAAAGGAGATATTAGGGAAAACATATTAAAGAGAAATATTGAAAGAAAAAAATGTTACCCATCCCCTAACATGATGGAGGAGATATGGGAGACATTTCCCCCACTATCTCCCTCATCCCCATCCCCATATACATTTAAAAATATAAAATTAACAATTAACTTTTCTCTTTCAAATTAGTAACTCCCTCCTCCTAATTCTCATATACATTTAAAAATACAAAATTAACAATTAATACTTGTCTTTCAAATAAATAACTCCTTTAAATAAAGTCAACAAATAACTCTTCACCTACCTTTATGTCCCTATAACATTAAGTATGCTATATCTATCAAAAATTCTTAGCATATTTATTTCTTATCATTAGCACACTTAATACATAACAAAGTGAGAAACTTCCTAATGACACAATGATTGCTATGTATAAATCTAATGACACAATAATTGCTATGAATGAATGATTGATTATATATATATATATATATATATATATATATATATATATATATATATATATATATATACTATATATATATATATATATATATATAATTTCCTCTCACCTTCTTTGTTGTTCCATTTTTTGAATGAAAATTTGTCGCCATGTTCCATTTTTTGAATGAAAATTTGTCGCCACATTTTTCAATAAAAGTTTGATACCACATTTATACATAAAACATACACTGACCTAAGTTAATGTATACAACCACAAATTTATTTGTGATATTATCTTTTACCAATAATCTAAGTTTCCAAAAAAAATTCAAAATCCTTTGGAAGTGGTTGAGAAGGTGGTCGTGCTACATACACATTACAATCAAAAAAATTTAAGGGGTTTGGAAGATCCTCATCACCATCACACTCCATCTAATATAATTTTTATTCGATTTTATATCCACTTAAAGTCAAATTTTAAACAAATATTGTTACTTTAGTTTGAAGATTGCTTTCATCTTTCATTATTATCTAAGTTGTTATCGATCACCAATATTGATGTTGGCAAGAAATTATTCATAAATTCAATCTATAATAAAATTTTCATCTTTCACCTGGTTTATATTTGACAAAGCTATGCCATTTCCAAGGTCATGAATACCATTGGAAAAAAGGTTAATTGGGTAAACGACATAAAAAACAATTGATAGCCACACCCCTTTGTGAACATAAAAGACAATGTGTAGTAGATATAAAAGTGATGAGATATCCAAACATTGAATCGTTGAGATACAAATACTAAATTTATTAGCTCTGATTTAATTTCGTTGATGGATACCAAAATAATGCATTTTCGGTAATCACTTTAATTTCGATTACTAATAAACTTGATTTCCTCATCATTTATGATCTTTCACTTCATATATTCTATCCTAAACAATGTTAGTTCATGTATTTGATATATTATTCCTCCCACATTATATAAGTGGTCGTTTAAGGCCATTTCAAAAATGATCCCATTACTAGCAATTTTCAAGACATTTTATGTATTTAGCTTTCTCATGAGTATTTTTTTTGGGATAGTTTCACTCAAGACTTAGGAAGCGAACTCAATTTGCTAATGTTTTTCCAAAGAGATAAAGAAGACCCAAAATAGAGGATCGACTAAAAATTTATGATCTCAACAAGCTTTCATTTTCTTTGAACATCTGATATTCATCTAGCTCAACATTCTCACTCAACCCTAATTATGTTAGGGCTAGGGTTCTTGCATTTTAGGGTGTTATTAGGTTTGTTTGACATTATTATAAAATGTAGTTTCACTTTTTTCACGTCTCTTCTTAGAGATCAACTACCACCATTCTAGCTATTTTGTATTGTTATGTAGATTGTAGTGTTTTTCACCATTTGATTCATTGATAAATTTTGGTTTTCACCATAATACTCTACTTTCAATATTGTATTTTTGTTTTTTCTACAATATTGCATTTCTTTCATTTTGTTCTCAATCCAATCAATTAGTGGTATTACATAATATTATATATGTTTTCTTTCAATGCATGTCCCCAACAAGGTTAGGGTATAGGTAGTTGTCCCTAGAACTATTCAAACATGGTCAAGACTTTCCTCATCAATCCAAGCAACCTACCATAGCGTATGAAAATAAATATGATGGAAATGGGATATTTTCATGTTACTACTCCAAGAATATGTAGAGTTATAAAGGAATGAGATGGTGGACCATTTCATCTAGATAATTTGAAAACTCCTGATAATGATAATGCACCTTAGGCAAGTAATCATTTCAAAGGAATAACACCCTTCAAGATATAGGTTAATTTTGATATCCTTGTATTTGAAGGAAAGATAAACGCAAATGATTTGGACAGATGGTTAAATATGCTAGAGGGTTATTTCATTGTTCACAATCTTTCCAAGTATAATATGAATACTTTTGCACCCCTAAAGGCCCTTTCTCATGGAAAATATTGGTGGGAAACTTAATGTGTTGAACATGCAGGAAATGATTCTGAATTGTATTCCATAGAACCCACATGGGGGATTTCGTTGATGCCCTCAAGGAAGAGTGTTTACCAATTGGAAATTATGAATATCAATACATGAGATAGACAACCATGTTCCAAGGTAAAGATCGTACATGTTGGAGTACACCAAGAGCATTGCTTTCCAAGATGAGGAAACATTCTAACAACAGTGGAAAGTAAGTATGTGCATTCAAAGATTATCCTAACACATTTCATACCTTACATATAAAATTAGGTATCCAGGACTCTGAGTGGCACTTGGTCCTAAAATACCACAATGAGCTACATCGATACATCCATACAAAAATGCAGTGTCTAGACATCTTTTCATTGGGATTTTGTTACCATCAAGTTGTTAAGATTGAGTAATTATTTTGCAAAAAGGTAAGAAAGAGTTCGGGGTTGAAAATCAACCATGACAGAAGGATAAATGTAACCCTAAATCTCAAAACAAATAAGGTAAAAGAAAATATAATTATCTTCAAAACAACCATTCAAGGCCACATGAAAATAATAAGAATGGGAAGTTAAAAAATTATATGAAAGTTTTCCTTCTTATACAAAATTGTTATGTGTGATGGATTCTCTGACCTCATTTATGAATTCTAGTTGGGTCATCATCGAGCATACTATAGATCCCAATATTAGGAATCACTATCAAACCAAACTAGAACCCTAGATCATCTTAAGAAATATGTTCACATAATTCTCTTCTTTTATGGAATCATACTACTCTAAAATATGTCTATCGGTATGAGGATATAAATTGTATTTGAGATTCTGACCTTCTTAGAGCATTGTCACAAGTGAAGGATCCTCTTTGTAAAACCTCAAAGACTAAATGCAATGGCTAGAAGCTGCTACAATGAATGAAAGAATCTAGGAAATTATTCTTCAATAGGAATTTACCACCACAAGAAAAGGGATAGTAGATGGAGATGAGAAAGTCTCTCAACCTCACAGATGAGAACAAAGAAATATGTATTCTTTCTTTTCACTACTATAATGAGAAGATTCTATCTACATTTGTTTAAAACAATCATTAAAAGGAGGCCCACTATAATGGGTGTTTGGGGTGAGTTTAACTAGATATTGGCCACACATTTAATTCCAATTAGAGCATCATCAAGCACATTGTAGAACCTAACACTAGATTGCTTATATCAAACATAAACCCCAAATCATCTCAAGTGATATGCTAATTGTAGTTCCCTTGTTTTATGCAATCATAATACTTTAGGAAAGTACAAAGGCTATACTTTGATTATGATTTTGAGCTGGTGAAGTTTGTTCAGGGCTCAAATGTAACTATGTTCTTATTAGGTACTCTACTTCTCACCATGACTTGGGAAGAAAACGACTTATGAATTTTCAATCATCATGATACATGTACTCGGTATTTCATTTATAAATGTCCAAGTAACCCAAAGTAATGTGTTAGTGTTGAAATAATGTAACTGCAAAGAGTATTCTTATTATTATTGATATATTATTCATGGGATCAATCCCCATTGTGGATTGATCATGTCGGTTATTGTATTAGGACCAAATCCCCTTTTGCAGATTGGTCAACAGACAACTGTAATAGGCAATTATTATTGAGACCCAGAAATATAATAAAGGTGGGTTTACCCACCTAGAGTGAGAAGTCGGCCCTACCAGTAAAGACACTTCACACGTGCCAGACTTGTATATATAGAGAGGCCAACGCCTCACTTTGACACACAACTCACTTGCTCATTCTGAGAGGAAAGTTTCGATTTACCAGTTGGAGAGAGAGAGAAGAGTGGCACATATTTTGGAGAGGACTTTATGTATTGGTTTGAGTTATCTCTTGAAATTGTATTGGCAATCTATAATAAGGAAATTTTACTGGGTTTTCTTCCCCTAGAGGGTTTCCCAGGATAAATGTTGTGTCTCTTGTGAATGTGTATTTCTCAGTGATCTTGTTCTTATGTTTTTGTTATCTATTGAAATGTAAAGAACTATAATAATGGAATAAACATTAACATGGTATCAGATCCAACCTGAAGGAATCATATTTCGCAAGAGAAAAACATCACTGTTGTCGTACCTGCAAATTAGGGTTTTTTTTAAAGTGAATCTTTTCAGCTCCAAAACCACCTAGAAAGTTGCGCCCTCCCCTAAGGATCATTTTGGCACCTTCAACACACCTTTTCAGTGGCTGGATCTCCCAGAAAGTGAAACCCTAGTTTCATAAAGTACTAGAAGTACCAGAAAACCAGAGTACCAGAAGTACCAGAGTACCAGAGGTACCAGAAAACCATAAGCACCAGTCCAGAAATCTGCAGATCAATTTTGGAAAGGAAAATTTTGGATTTTCTCAGATCCAAGTACACTAGGCTACTCGCCTCAGCCAAGTGCACCTCCTGGTAAGGTCAAAAATTGATTTTAAGCATTTTCTTTTTTGGTCATTTTTCATAGCCCCAATTACAAGATGTCTGCAAGCACAAAGCTTGTTGAGAAACTAGAAGGCATAGACAACTTTCGTTCCTGGAAGTATAGGATCGGTCTGATCCTTGCAGAGAATGACCTAGCAAGGTTCATCAAAGAAGAAGTTTCGGAACCCGAAGATGCCATAGAGAAAACAAAGCATCAAAAGGACTCAATCAGGGCTCAAAGAATCATTGCAGATTCAATCAAAGACCACCTGATCCCTTATGTATCATCCAAGAACACTCCGAAAGAGATGTTTGATTCTCTAAGCAAATTATACGAAGGAAATAACATCAAACGAAAGATGAACCTAAGATCTCAATTGAAGAATACGAAGATGCAGAAAGGAGAAACGATTCAAGAATATTTCTCCAGAATCTCATAGATTAAATAATAGTTAAAAGCGATTGGAGACACCATAGATGAAGACGAATTCATAATGACGCCCTAAATGGTCTTACAAGACCTTGGGATGAATTCATTCAAACAATATGTGCCAGAGTTGTGAAGATGCATTTTGATAGCCTATGGGAAGAATGCATCCAAGAAGAGACAAGGGTAGCTAACCGTGAAGCACTAATAGCAAGGGATGATGATCAAGCCCTAGCTACTCATACAAAAGGAGGAAGGAAGAAACCCTACTTCAAAATGGAAACTCATAGAAAGACTCAACCATCAAACAAATTCAATAACGAAGAATCTCATCCAAGGAGATTTCAGAAGAAAGGACAACGCAAGGAAAGAGATCTCTCATCCATACAATGCTATCATTGTGATAAGATGGGACACAAGGTGAATTATTGTCCAGTCATATGAGAAGAATACAAGAGGAAACATAAGAGGCAACATGCCCACATATTCGAAGATGAAGANAAGTTCAAGGAATTCAAAGCCTTGATAGAGAATCTTTCTGAAAGGAAGATTAAGATACTCAGGTCAGATAACAGAGGAGAATATACCTCAAAAGAGTTTGTGAACTTCTGCATAGATGTTGGGATCAAGAGGGAAATCACTACTCCCTATAATCCTCAACAAAATGGTGTAGCTGAAAGGAAGAACAAAACAATTATGGAAGTTGTAAAGACCATGATCCATGATCAAGATCTTCCTATGTGCTTATGGGCAGAAGCAACAATGGCAGTTGTCTATGTGCAGAACCGATTATCCCATAGCGCACTTGGGTTCAAGACCCCGAAAGAGATGTTCACCAGAAAGAAGCCAGAGGTAAGCCATCTCAAAATATTTGGCTGCCCAGTCTTCATACACATTCTGAAAGAGAGAAGAAATAAGTTGGAACCCTCCATAAAGAAGGGAATATTTGTGGGATACTATGAGGTCTCCAAGGCCTTCAGAATCTACATACCAAGTCACCGCCACATTGAGATCAGCAGGGACATGACCTTTGATGAAGAAGAAACACTTAAGAAATCAAGAAGATGTCAACTTGAAGAAGTATATGAAGAGGAACCCGTAATTCCCAGGATTGCAGAATCCATGAGGGAAGTTCCTAGAGTTGCAGAACCAGTGAGGGAAGTCGTAACTTCCCCTGATGAGGAGACTCCTGAAGACCATGATATAACAAAATTTCAAGAACCTCCTCAAATCACCTTCTCCCATAAAAGAAAGCATACTTGGGAAAGAGAGCTTATTCAATATGGAGAGAAGTATGGTGTTCCATAAGGAACCTCGAGATAGGTGAAAAGACCAAATCCATTCTCCAGTTACATGGCTTTGATGTGTGATCTCCTAGATGAGGAGCCTACCTGCTTTGAAGAAGCCATTCGAAATAAGGAATGGGCAGATGCCATGATAGAGGAATACCAATCCATAATAAAGAACGATGTATGGAAAATAGTTCCCAGACCAAAAAGTAAGGATGTGGTATCATCAAAATGGCTCTTCAAAATAAAATATACTGTTGATGGAAGTATTGAGAAATATAAAGCAAGATTTGTCACTCGTGGCTTTTTCGAGAAAGAAGGCATTGACTATGAAGAGACATTCACTCCTGTAGCCATATACACTTCGATTAGAGCCATCATAGCTCTTGCATCTAAGATGAAATGGAAGTTGCACCAGATGGACGTGAAGACAACTTTCCTGAATGGTTTTATCGAAGAGGAATTGTATATAGAGAAACCCCAAGGATTTGAGGTTGAAGACAGGAAGTCTCATGTCTACAGATTAAAGAAAGCCTTATATGGATTGAAGCAAGCTCCTAGAGCTTGGTATGGCCGTATAGACAGTTTCTTAACAATCTTGGGCTTTACCAAGAGTAAAGATGATTCAAATCTCTACTTCAAAATTATGAACGATGAGCCAGTAATACTATTGTTGTATGTGGATGACTTATTCTTAACTGGAGAAGAAAAGCTCATCATCGAATGTAAGAAGAGACTCGCTTCATAATTTGAGATGAAAGACCTCGGCCTAATGCACTATTTCCCAGGTCTTGAGGTATGGAAGAGTCCAGAGAGGATCTTCCTTAACCAAGGGAAGTACACAGTCGAAATCCTGAAGAGATTCGACATGTTGAAATGCAAGCCCATGAATACACCCATGGAAGAGAAGCTGAAGCTACTGGTTGATACTTCGTCAGACTTGATAGATGCCACACTGTATGAAAAAATTATTGGATTGTTGATGTACCTGACAAACACCAGACGAGACATTTGTTTTGCCGTGAACACCTTGAGTCAGTTTCTGGTAGAACCCAGACATGTTCACCTAGTGGCTACAAAACATGTGATGAGGTACCTTAAAGGTACATTAGATTGTGGTCTCAGTTATGACGGAGATCATAATTTCACATTGAGTGGATACACTGATTCAGATTGGGCAGGAAGCGTTGCTGACAAAAAAATCACTTTCGGATGTAGTTTCAGTTTGGGATCAGCCATGATATCGTGGCAGAGTAGGAAGCAATCAATTATTGCTCTCAGCACAGCATAAGCAGAGTACATTGCCGCATGTTCTGCTAGCTGCGAATCTATATGGCTTCGAAAGTTGTTGACCGGTCTATTTGACCTAGAAATGGAAGCAACCATGATCCTATGTGACAACCAGAGCTGCATAAAGATGACAAAGAATCATGTATTCCATGACAGGTCGAAGCACATAGAGATTCTCTATCATTACATCTGTGACATGGTGCAGAGAGGAGCCTTGAAGCTCTTGTATGTTAGCATGGATGAACAAGTTGTTGATGTGTTGACCAAACCTCTATCTCATGTAAAGTTTGAACACTTTCGAGATAAGCTTGGTATATTTCGAAAGGACCCTCCCTGAAAGGGGGAGTATATGTGTTCCTTGCTTCTGACCTCACTGTTAGACATAAAGAAAGATGATTCCTTGCTTCTGACCTCGCTGTTAGACGTAAAGCAAGATGATGTGTGTGTTCCTTGCTTTTGACCTCACTGTTAAACGTAAAGAAAGATGATTCCTTTCTTCTGACCTCGCTGTTAGACGTAAAGCAAGATGATGTGTGTGTTCCTTACTTCTGACCTCGTTGTTAGACGTAAAGAAAGATGACTCCTTGCTTCTGACCTTGCTGTTAGACGTAAAGCAAGATGATGTGTGTGTTCCTTGCTTCTAACCTCGCTGTTAGACGTAAATCAAGATGACTCCTTGCTTCTGACCTCACTGTTAGACGTAAAGCAAGATGATGTGTGTGTTCCTTGCTTCTGACCTCAATTTTAGACATAAAGCAAGATGACTCCTTGCTTCTGACTTAGTTGTTAGACGTAAAGCAAGATGATGTGTTCCTTGCTTCTGACCTAGTTGTTAGACATAAAGAAAGATTATGTATACCTTGCTTCTGACCTAGTTGTTAGACATAAAGCAAGATGTGACTTACATTGAGCTACCAGCTTAACAACTGTGACATAGAGCCAGTTTAGTACTGTGATGGGCCAGCCTAGTGCTGTGATGAGGTATCACTTTATACTGATACATATTGATGCAGATGATGATGGAATTATTTCGAGAATGACGATGTTGTCGATGAAGAAAACTTCTGATGACTTATAGATATGCCATCCAATGTTCCAAGATGATATTGACGATACTGTCCTCTTAATGCCACTGATGATGCAAAACTCTCTCGCCTGATGTTGTTGAAGAATACCCTTCTTGTTAAGGGGGAGTGTTGAAATAATGTAACTGCAAAGAGTATTCTTATT
>SNQJ01S0028917.1:48434-68521 GCA_010110895.2 Picea sitchensis
TATTATTCATGGGATCAATCCCCATTGTGGATTGATCATGTCGGTTATTGTATTAGGACCAAATCCCCTTTTGTGGATTGGTCAACAAACAATTGTAATAGGCAGTTATTATTGACACCCAAAAATATAATAAAGGTGGGTTTACCCACCCAGAGTGAGAAGTTGGCCCTTCCAGTAAATACACTTCACATGTGTCAGGCTTGTATATATAGAGAGGTCAGTGCCTCACTTTGACACACAACTCACTTGCTCATTTTGAGAAGCAAGTTTCGATTTACCAGTTAGAGAGAGAGAGAAGAGTGGCACATATTTTGGAGAGGACTTTCTGTATTGGTTTGAGTTATCTCTTGACATTGTATTGGCAATCTATAATAAGGAAGTTTTACCGAGTTTTCTTCCCCTAGAGGGTTTCCCAGGATAAATGTTGTGTCTTTTGTGAATGTGTATTTCTCAGTGATCTTGTTCTTATGTTGTTGTTATCTATTGAAATGCAAAGAACTATAATAATGAAATAAACATTAACAGTTAGATTGTTTCCCCCTTTGGAGATGGGGCGAAGCCTATAAATAAATAAATGAATGAATGAAGAAAACATGGACATGTATCACTCACATGGGAAGGATCCCATTATAAAGTTTCCCAACTAGATGATATCTAATTTATTGAAATAAAAGGTAACGGGTTACAAAAGAGGATTCATAAGTAAAATTATAATCTTACATAAATGACTATGATGGGAAGTTATATGGAAAACATCAAGGCTAGTCTAACTTTTTTTTATCTCTGTATCATGATGGGTCAATTTCATAAGATCCTTCAACACGTCCAAGTGTGTATGGTCTGTAGCCACCTTGTGTGTATGTTCTGTAGCCACCTTGTAGAAAAAGATTTTATGATTTTTTACTTTTAATTGTAAAGATCAAAATATATATATAAATGTATTGGAAAATATATTAAAATGAATGATTTTTTCTAATGAAAAATGGCCTTGAATTTATAGGCCTTTTGGTTACCATTTGTGTAATGTGTAAAGTTATGTATTTATGAATTCACCTTATATATATAAATGTTATTTTATATACATAACATTATCATCTTCTTTAAGACTCTTTGTCCTTCAAGTGTTGTAAGAACTTTTTAATAATCAATATTCTAAGTTCTATAGTTTAGGTATAAATATTTATAAATGATATTTATTTTTATATACATAAAACATTGACATGAGATTTTCTTCCATATCCATCACTTCACTCACCAAACTTTGTGGATCATCATAAAGTATGGATGACACATCTATGCATACTGCAAAAATGAATTCAACATGAAAATTCATAATTAACATGATAAAGCATGTTAAAATGACTATACTATTAGAACTAAATTACATATAAGTAATAAATACCACTAATTTATATCACATAATCATTTACTAGCATGGGGAATTTTAAGGATCCATACTTATTTTAAAGTGTAGAAACCTTGGTGAATCTTACTAATTCTTCACATTCCAACCATGAAATGTTTGACCATATTTTTGTAAAAATATTAAAACTTTTAAGGATTGTATATAGTTTCTAGAAAAAATTGGGGATTTTTAGAGTATAATAATTTTATGCTATAAAATTTGGGCAAATAAAATGGAAATCAGTGAATCATTTTTTGGAAAAAAACATGGAAAAATTTTCCATAGGAGAAATTTTCCATGTTGACTAGTTGTGTATATTTATACCCACACTATATTAATAGTTTATGTTTGTAATTTATAACAATGTCACTTGAAATATATCAAAATTGCTCAAATTTGCTAGTATTTAGCTTATAACAATTGTTGTGACTAACATTATGGTCACATACTCACAAATTAGCGAATTTGTACATGTGAGTGTTAGAAGTATGGTTTGTTTTAAATCAATGGTAGCATCACATTTCATGTATTTTGAAAAGCAATAGAAGTTGTCAAATCCAACGATTGTCATCCTTGTTGCAAAATCTTGTTGGACTAGTTGCCAGTGGGATCCATGTGTTTAGGATGAAAGCATAAAAGGCATCCCATGCTTTTATACTTTTCCTAATATTGGATGCAAGTTTCAAATTAATGAATATGGAGCATACCCATAAGATGCATACCATGGATAGAAGTGCCAAACATAGAAAACAATGATGCAATTACCATGAACCAATGATCATTTAGTATAGCAACATATTTTCATGGAGATTTCCATTGCATGAACATGAACTAAGCATGAGAATAAAAAGTCTTATACCCGACCTACTCATTTAAAAGAATTTTGAGGTCTTATTTCACCCCAAGAGGGAGTGCAGTCCCCATATGGATCCAATTATTAACCCCCAAAAATGCATAGATAATTTTTGGGCTACTTATGGAAAAATGTTGGTGATGATTTTGAAGAGACAACACACAATTCTTATTGTTCTCTCTACCTCAATGTTATTTTTAGGACTTAAATATTTTAAGAGAATCAATAGATCTCCTTTTTCATTTCGGATAAACTCTCCCAAGTCTTGGTTGCATAAAACATGTTTTCCTTATAGCCAAGGGTTTTATGGGATTACCCCTAACCTTGTCTGGGAAGGTCTATGGGAGGCCTAGTTTCATCGACCATATCCTTTGAAGATGAGGGATGTTTATGGGATCACCACTAACCCATTTGGGGTAAGGCCTGCAGAGAGTCTGATTGTACTACTTTGGCAACCTTCATGGCTAGGGAGAGGCAAAGATTACCCCATATTTATTTTTGGGTAGCTCCTATGGAGAAACCAACTACACAATTCTAGAACACTTTATAGATAGGGGGTCTAGGAATTACCCCACTTGAACCTTGGGGATACTCTTGTAGAAGCCTAAATGCACTTGAATATTAGATATCATGGACATGGAACTTATGGATGACATGAAGATAGCTGGAATATTGATGAATGATATAGTTGTTGATATTATGGTAGCTGTGGGAGGTATTTACCTCCACGTGTGAACCTGACAAGAATAGAAGACTCCAGGAAGAAAGAGAAACCCTAATGAGTTGGATAATAACCCTAGAAGGCTTGTCAGCTCAAGAAGATAATATGTATTAGGTTATTAGCCTCCAAGAGAAGAAGTCGACCAGAAGAATTAATATATATTGAACAGACAGGTATCCAGAGGGAGAAGTCGGCCCCAGTAAGTCTGCCAAAACCACTATAAATACAGGGCGCCAGTCTCTTATTTGACACATCTCTTAGCAGTTGCAGAGAGCCAGTTCTACGCAGTGCAATTGCAGTCTTGTGCGCAGGTTTGGAGGAGAGTTGTCGTTGCAGCTGCTGCAACTAGCAGTTACACTTGGACTATCTGATCACCTCTTTGTGATGCGCTATCCTTGGGGAAAGGTGCTCTACCCTTTGTTTGGCTATCTAGCCTAGGGTTTGCTTCTGGAGTGATTCTCTGTCAAGGTTAAGGTGCTCGGAGGGTGGCTTCAGCCTATGGTTGGGTGATAAGGACATTTTCAATGGTAAAACGAGCACACAATCTTTCATATTCTAATAGGTTATGCGTCACTAGGATATTGAGCTCGCTAAGGAACTGTCGCTAGGGTTACTAGTAGGAGCAGTTTCCAAGACACTGTTGCTAGGGTTACTAGCAGATGCAGTTGTAGAAACCCTAATCCTCTCGTTGAGGCACCTTAAATGAAGGGTTGACCTAATATCTGGATAGATCAGTGCATCCTATCCTAGCGCATCTCCCGATACTCTCAGAAAGCTAAGACGTGAAGTTTGATCTTTTGGTCAAATATAAGGTTGACCAAGTCAAGCATCCATGACTTACTATATGAAGTCAGAGAACAAGTTAGATGAAGCTTCTAACTTCAGAGCATGGAAGACAAGGATTGACCTCATCCTTGCCAAGATTAAAGTGTTGGATATCATGAAAGGAAAGATCGTGAAGCCAGAGTTTGAAGAAGGAAAAGAGAAGGAATCGCAGAACGTTGCAGCTATGGAGAAGTTAAAAGACAGTGATATCAATGCTATGAGTTTCATAGTGGAATATATACAAGACCACTTGATACCCTACATCTCCCATCTTGACTCATCGAAGAAGATGTATGATGCCCTAACAAATCTCTTCTCGGTCAAAAATATTGGACAAGTTATGAGTCTGAAGAATGAGCTCCGTGACATGAAGATGAATGATGAGGATAGCATAACGTCATAATTTGTGAGAATCTCTCAGTTAAGAGATCAAATACAAGTTATTGAAGAGATCATCTCAAAAAAGGAGTTGGTAAACATATTACTCAATGGTCTTCCCAAGACGTGGATGCATTTGCCGCAAGCATGAACACAAGAAAGGAGTATCAAACATTTGAAGAATTTTGGACTTGTTGTGCTTAAGAAGAATCAAGGATCAGTGCAAAAAGAGAAACCCCAAAAGAAGTATGATGATCAAGCCTTCACAACAAGATTCAGAAACTTCAGGAACAAAAGGAAGTTTGGTTCAAGGAGGAAGCCAAATCAAGAGAAAGACATTTCAGAAGTACAATGCTTCAACTGTCGAAAGTATGGTCACTACAAGAATCATTTTCTCGAGCTAAAGAAAAGGAAGGAGAAACATGAAGCATCAATTGCCAAAGAAAAAGGAACCTACAAAGAAGACTAAGCAGGATGGAAGAGACTTCTTCTTCTAAAGGTAACAAAACTCTTCTTATTTCTTGTACATATCTTGTTTGCATCATCTCTGTACATATCTTGTATATCTATCTCTTGGAAGATAATGTGTTCCAAGAATAACTATACCTATGAAAGAACAACAAGATAAGAATGGATATCATTAGATAATACACATGAAAGGATGAAATACAAATCATGTGGAAGCTATTGCAAGATAAGCCGAATCAATCATGAAGAGACTTAGAAGAAGCAAAGACAGAAAGAAGTCAACAATCGAGAGGAAATTGGAAAAAGACTTATGACGTTTTGTAGAAGACAACAAGATGGAAGCGTGGACTCTGTTAGACAAAAGAGCCAACTATAGATTGCAGAAGACAATAAGGATGCAGATAGAAGCATGGACTTTGTTAGATGGAGGGAGCCGATTATATGCACTCATACATGAAGCAAGGATTAGGAGGGAGCTAATCCTATGATCCATCGAAGATGATGAAGTATATATCCATGATAGCAGCCATGAAAAACAAGTACGTATTCTTCAAAGAGAAGCCTTAAAGTATCTTTGGTTGTCCATCCACATTCGTGATCCTATGATGGAATCTTTAGGGCATTGAATCTATAAGAAACTCCATGGACCCAAAATCTAAAGAAAAACATGAGGAAGAACATGGAGATTCAAAGAAAGAAGAAAATCCAGAACAACCAGTCATTATATCAAGAATCACAAGATTGTCAGCCTGATATAAACTCAATAAAAGCAATCAAGCAGAGGAACTGAAAGTCATGATGAAGAACAATGTATGGAAGACTTATGAATGAAAGCATTGTGAGATCCATAACTAGAGGTTCTCCCAGATGGAGGGAGAAGATTATGATGATTACTTGTTCCAGTAAACCAGAATTATCTCTACATGAGTCATTATATCACCCACAACATCCATGAGTTGGAGTTCTACATCAAGATGAATGCAAAGAATGTTCTACAAAGAAATTGAATAAAGAGCGTATGAAGAGCAATCTCAAGACCTTGAGGCATACTAGAAGGAGACCATTGTATGCAGATAGAAGAATATAACTTGGTGGAGAACCTCCAGTGCACAACATGAGCGTGGTGAAGATTTCCTATAACATCAAGATGATTACTCAGTAGATCAGATCTCATGATGACAAAAGAAGTGCCACATGGATATGTTCCACTTTTCCAAGTATGATACACTCTATTGTTCAGAGTTACATAAAGCCTTCACAGTGTTCCAGACTAAAGTACATTTGAAATCAAACATTACATTATCCGTGATGAAGTCCATAAAGGAGAAAGTGGTTCTCCAATACATATATCCACAGAGGAGCAGATAAGAAGACATTTTGGTAAAGCTTCTATCCAAGATGAAAGAGTTTGCATACTCAAGCTGGAGCTTGTGGAAACAACTTCCTTATTGAAAAAGGAAGAGATGACTCCCAGGTTGGGAAGGAGCACTGGAAATATTATTGAAGACATTCATTTTCAAGATTGAAAAATAGTCCATCTTGGACAGATGCTTTCCTGTTCGGAAAGTGGATTGATATTTCTGACAGACAACGATTTCCCATTGTGGTTAACATGGGAAATGGTCCAATTTTTTTTATGTATCATAGACAACGACTTCCCATTATGGTTAACATGGGGAGTGGTCTAGGGAAGTCTCTCTTCTTGAGGGTTAATCAAGAAGACTTGCCTACCTCGTTGGGCAATGATTTCTCATTGTGGTTAACATGAGGAATGGTCCGTTTTGGAGGTTGATACAGGACAATCTTTTCCTCTTTTGGTTAACAGAGGAAATGGTCCGGACAGTCATTCCTTAGGGTTTATACATTCTCTCTAGGGTGGACTTTGACTAGTGTAGGAGGAATGACCTAGGGTGGGGAATGGTCCAGGCTCAATAATTAGGGTCAGGCATTCCTTAGGGTTTATACATTCTCTCCAGGGTGCACTTTGATTAGTGTAGGAAGAATGGCCCAGGGTGGGGAATGGTCCAGGTTCAGAAGACAGGATAATTATTCTTACTTGCTTGAGAAGAATAGTCCAGATATCTCATTGTTATACTCTGAGGGCAGATATTATTTCGTATATCACAGACGTGAGTGAAATATTGGCCCAAATGATTTAGTTTATATCATAACATTGTTTCTGTGCAGGTTGGTATCAGATGATTGTTATGAAGACTATATGACAGTAGATGTATACTACTGTGGTGGATATGTTCCATTGTTCATGACTATATGTTGTTGATCAAGTACTTGTGTGTTACTTGGTGTGGTAGTGTACCACTGGATTGTATTTATGTACTATGGGTAGACACAGTTGTGTTCTATTTTTTTTCTGATTGTATTGAAGACTATCAACAGTTTATTGGAGATAATCATCATCCAGATGAATGATGAACAAAGATTTTCCAGACGAAAAATGGTTCAGAGCATTTACTCTTCTAGACTAGAAGAATGGCTCTTGTATCACTCTGTGGAGTGAGCATCATGTCTAATTACTCATATAGAGTATGGTTTCGAGAGATGATGCAGCTGATGACACTGATGATGATGATGGTGCTCATGATCTAGTCATGATCTATTCTATACAACTATGTTTATGCTACCGGGTGAATGGTATGTTTTTGTGCTCAATACCATTACCTGTAATACCTCCCTAGCTAGGAGGGAGTGTTGATATTATGGGAGCTGCAGGAGGTATTTACCTCCATGTGTGAACCTGAAAAGAATAGAAGACTCTTGGATGAATGATGAACAAAGATTTTCCAGACGTGAAAAATGGTTCAGAGCATTTTACTCTTCTAGACTAGAAGAATGGCTCTCGACACTGGAGTGAGTACCTGCCCACCAATTAAGTAGAGTATGGTTTTGAGAGATGATGCAAAATGGGATGACACCGAAGGATAGATACGGTGCTCATGGGATCTAGTCAGCGATCTATTCTATACAACTGCTTTATACACCGTGAATGTTATGTTTGTGATCAATACCATTCCCTGTAATACCTCCCCAGCTAGCAGGGAGTGTTGGATATTATGGTATCTGCCAGAGGTATTTACCTCCATGTGTGAACCTCGAAAAGGAATAGAAGACTCTTTGTAAGAAAGAGAAACCCTATCGAGTTGGATAATAACCCTAGAAGACCGTCACTTTCAAGAAGATAATATGTATTAGGTTATTAGCCTCCAAGAGGCCAGTTAAATTTTAAGAATTAATAATATATAATCAATGAATGTGTGTAAAATCTTAAGGGGTGCCGTACCCAGAAGGGGAAGTCAACCCTAGTAAGTTTTCCAGAACCACTATAAATGCAGGGCGCTAGTCTCTCATTTGACACATCTCTCAGCAGTTGCAGAGAGCTAGTTCTGCACAGTGCAGTTGCAGTCTTGTGTGCAGGTTTGGAGGAGAGTTGTCGTTGTAGCTGCTGCCACTAGCAGTTACGCTTGGACTATCTCTTGGCTAGGGTTTGGACTATCTGATCAACTTTTTGTGATGCAATATCCTTGGGGAAAGGTGCGCTACCCTTTGTTTGGCTATCTAGCCTAGGGTTTGCTTCTAGAGTGATTCTCTGTCAAGGTTAAGGTGCTCGGAGGGTGGCTTCGGCCTATGGTTGGGTGACAAGGGTATTGTCAATGGTAAACCGAGCACACAATATTTCATACTCTAACAATAGTGTCATGTGATAACAAGCAATATTATGACCTGGTGGCTAAATATGGAAGTAGTGATGTGGTAGGGTGAATAGACAAAGACATGACAACTAGGATCTAAAATTATCACATGTGATATGTAAAAGACAAGGATGACACAACTTAGGTTTATTTCCCACAAAGAGCACACTTTTCAAAATAATTGATTCAATGTTCCTTCACAAAATGGATGTGGAATAAGTTGTTAATGGGAAAATACAATGGTCATTGTCAAATTAGATGTTTATTTGAAAATAGTTGTAGCTTGATCTTCAATACATTGTATCTAGGGTTTCAAGTGACCATTTTGGGAAAATGAAGGTTTGTTGGAAAGAGAAAGGAGGGTCTCCATGGATGAAAGATCAACCATGGCATGACATGTGTCCTGGAATATTAAATACTAGAGATATTAGGAATTGTTTGATTTCCTTTTGTTCTTAGTTGGCATTAATTATTGTTTGGAGAGAAAAGGAGGATAACATATGCATTTATTGTAGATTCGGGAGTCACTTGAAAGAATGCATGATGACTTGGATAGTCCATAGGAGTAAATGGAAACTTGGAGTATGGACCACAATTCATGAACCATTTGGCCATTTGTTTATTTATTAACTATTGGGCTTAAAGATCCTTATCTACATATATATCTTCTTGGGACATCATGTAGTAACAATATTAAAAACAAATGGTCATTTGTGCATATGTCCAATGATTTTTTAGGAGGTGAGAGACACTTCCACACTAAACTTAGTAGAGGAGAAGAAGAAATTAATCAAGAAAGTAAATGACAAAGAAATCACACAACACACAAAGATTTTACCCTGGAAACCCAAACCGGGAAAACCAAAATTCCTTGAGCGTTCTTCTCTCTTGTTTTCTTATTAAATATGAATAAAAGGTTACATGTCTAACCTTGGTCCACACCTAAGACACAATCGACATTATACCCTCTTTCTTGCATAAGAAAAACCTTATAGCCAATCCGACAACCTACATCTAAATATTTCTCTAAAGACTGGCTATCCTACGATTTATGCATTAGCCTTTACAACCTTATAACATATGTCTTTATAGGCTTTACAATAGGAAAAACCCTAAATACTTGGTTCCCAAAAATGGTTACAGATCTATGCAGATCATTGGCTACAAATCCCGCGAACCTCGAGATTCTGTTACAGTGGACTCCAAGTTGTATTACTAGTCGACTACCAATCGAACTTCATTTAGTCTTCAGTCAGTCGCCACACTTTCGTCTGTCGACCTCATGTTGGTTGACCTATTTGACTTTCTGTCGATGCCTTTACCATGTCGAACTACATCGAACTTCGACTTCGACTTTACCTGATTGAATAACCTCAACCTTCGACTTATTTTCGATCTACCTTGACTTCGACCTTCACTGAAAAGAATATAACAACCCAACATTCTCCCACTTGTTGTCTTATTTTCTGAAACATGATATTCCTAAACTTTCATTCACAGACCCAGGGAAACAATTCCCTTTTCCTCTCTACACCAAGAGAACTTCACAACACTCACATACTTGGTCAACGAGTCTGCTATGTTTTCCAATGTGTCTAGTTTCTCTAGTAGGACCTTGTTACTTTGCACCATGTCTCTTACAAAATGGTATTTTATATCAATGTGCTTAGTCTTCGAATGATAAGAAGGGTTCTTTGCTAGAAATATTGCACTTTGATTGTCACAACTTACCTTCATATCTCTCTACTCAAACCCAATTCTTGAACACAACCTTTGCATCCATAATGCTTCTTTACTTCCATGAGTGGCCGCCATGTATTCAACCTTTATTGTTGACAAGGCTATGGTCGTCCATCGCTTACTCATCTAACTTATTGCTCCACCAAACATCTTGAATAGATATCCATTGGTTGACCTCTGTCAATCCATATCTATAGCTCAGTGGGTGTCGACAAAGACATGTACATTTAATTTGCCACTTTCACCTCCAGGTCTTCCTTGGTAGCATATATCATAGTCCTTCGTGCCAGACAAATACTTGAATACTCTCTTGACAGTAGTCCAGTTCTCCTTTCTAGGTGTCGACATGTACCTAATCAACACTCCCACTGCATGGGAAATGTCTCGTTAAGTGCAGACTATCACATACACTAGAATACCAACAACACTTTCATAAGGAACACATGCCATGTCCTTTATTTTTTCCCATGTCTTTGGACATTGTTCAATAGTAAGCCTTGCTCCCATAGGAATTGGCACCTTCACTGGTGTGCAATCCTGCATGTTGAACCATTTCATAATTGTTTCAATATACTTCGTATGATTCAACTAGATATTTCTAGTGGCTCGATCTCTCTTAATATTCATTCCTAGAATGAAGTTAGTTGCACCGAGATACTTCATGTCGAACTTGGAGGATAGATGATTCTTCACCTCCTTTATTGTGTCCATGTTGTTTCCAATCAACAACATGTCATCGACATACAAATATACATATATGAAACACCCACCTTCTTCCTTGGAATATACGCAGTGATCAACTTTTCTTCTCACAAATCCCAAAATAAGGATGTATATGTCGAACTTCTAGTACCACATCCTTGGTGATTTCTTTAAAATGTATAGGGATATTTTTAGTTTGCACACCAACTCTTGCTTTGCATTTACTACAAATCCTTCATGTTGTTTCATGTAGATTTCTTCTTCCAGGTCCCCATGTAGGAATGTTGTATTCACATCCATATGTTCTATTTCCAGATCGAATGTTGCATCCATAGACATTAGTACTCTAATGGAAGTTAGTTTTGCAACATGTGAAAAAATCTCACCGAAGTCGAGTCCCTCGACTTGAGAATAACCTTTTGCTACCAGTCGAGCTTTGAACTTTTTGACTTGTCTTGCGGCATTCATCTTCTTCTTGAATACCCATTTTCTATCGACGAGTTTTATTCTAGTAGGTAACTTGACTAAATCCCATCTCTCATTCTTGTGCAAGGATTCCATTTCTTCGACCATGGAGTCCTTCTAGAGTTTACCCTCTGTCGAGTTGACTACCTCACTGACCAACTTGGGATCATCGTTGATGGTAGTTAACACGAATGCAGAACAAAATTCAGGAAGAAAATACCTTTCAATTGGTTTTATTAGTCTTTCGGACCTCCTTGCCACCAGAGTCTGTTGTTCCACCTCTTCCTTAGATTCAATCGACTCATATGAATCATCTTCTTCATTCCTCAGTTCAAACTACATCGTCTCAGGATTATTCTCGGCCTGAACAACTTATTCAGGCTCAGACTTACCTCAGACTTCTCTGAAGACCACATCTGGACTGTACACTATTCTCCTTGATGCAGGATCCCATAGATTATATCCTTTCATTCCTTCTTTGTACCCAATGAAAATACATTTGACTGCCTTCTTGTCCATTTTTCTCCTCGTTTCCTTGCGAACATGAAAAAATGCATCACAACCAAATACTTTGAGATGTGAAACCGAAGGCTTCTTACTCGACCATACCCCATGTGGATTCATGTTGACTAGCATCGACAAAGGAGACATATTCACTGGATATGTTGTAGTGTTGACTACCTCCTCCCACAATTCTTGTGCAATCCCAACACCACTGAGCATGCTCCTTGCCTTATCCATCAACGTTTTGTTCATTCTCTCGGAAACTCCATTTTTCTATGGGGTATATGGTGTGGTGTATTTGCATGCTATGACACACTGCTTACATAAATGATCAAATTATTTTCCATAGAATTTACCACCATTGTCAGTTCACAGCACCTTAATCTTCTTATCTATTTGGTTTTCTACAAGATATTTAAACTCTTTAAATTTCTCGAAAACCTCTGATTTGTTCCTTAGGAAATATATCCATTTATTCCTAGAAAACTAATCTATGAAGGAGACGTAATATAGGGATCCACCAAGTGAAGACACTGAAACCAGGCCAAACACATCATTATGCACCAATTCTAGAATCCCATTTTCTCTTGTCACTCCAGATGGAAACCTCACCTGAATTTGTTTTCCATATATCCAATGTTCATAAAAGCCAACTTCTAAAATACATTCAAGAAAACCTTCGACCATACCTTTGTTTTGCATAGTTCGAATTCCTTTTTCTCCAATGTGTCCCATCCTCTCATTCCATAGCATGTTTGAGTCAATTTTATCATGTCTTGTCGAGTCGGTTTGTACCGACTCATCCCAATTCAGGTCGATTTGAGTTGAACTCGAGTTGAATTCTTAAGCAACAATGTTGGTGCATCCAATCGAGTCAACATGTCCTAATAACTTGTATAGGGTTCCAATCCGAACTCCTTTCATTAATATCATCACACCATCGACCATCTTGGATGAATCCTTATGAAACTGAGTGTGTACCCCAAAATCACTCATCTTATATATCATATTTCTTGCCAAACCTAGAATGTTTAGCACATATGGAAGGGTTCTTTTCCTCCCATCTTGCAGTATCATTCAAACTCTTCCTCATCCAAAAATTTTGGTTGAAGATTCGTCCCCCAAGGACAAATCACCTCCATCATATCATTCATACTTGCATAACCATTCTCTATGTGGTGTCATATGATAGGATGCTCCTGAGTCAATCAACCAAACACCTTGATTCGATTGTGTACTGGTCGATTCCAGGTACACATCAAATCCCTTATCCGGGTTTGTCTTTCTCTTAGTTGACTGCTTCTCATCAGTTTGTGCACTGACTTAATCTCCCTCGAATTATAGTCCTTTTTATAATTCCCAACTTTACCGCATTTCCAACATCTTCTTGTCAACTGAACCAGGGATTTAGATCTACCATCAGACTTAGAATTTCTATGAGAGAATTTTCCTTTATCTCTTTCAACCGGTTGACCTCTCACCACTAAAGCATATCTGGTCGATCCTTCCATGTTCTTTCTTCTCATTTCTTCGGACATCAGAGAAGAAACTACGTCTTAATATCGACAGATGATAACTGGCTTAAAATGGTGTTAAACACATTTAAATTCTTATTCACCGAATCACCATCACTCATTCTCATAAGATATAGTTTCTTTCTAAGAAACATATTATTTACCATAGATTTTGATTGGTATAATATTCCCAGCTTGTCCCATAGTTTCTTGGCTGAATCTTCACCTGAGATATTCAACAATATCGAATCTACAAGACAAAGTCAAATCTTACTTCTTGCTCTTCTTTCGAGTTTCTCACATTTTTCCATAGACACGCCTATCAGATGGTTACCTGGACAGACCACTGTCCATTTTTCTCGATCTACTAGAAGATCTTCCATTTTAAGCTTCCAAAGCTCAAAATTATGTCCATTGAATTTTTCTATCTCTATTCTTGAACGACTCACCATTCTTTACCACGATCTTTAACACAATTTATGACTTGCAACTCTTACTGTACCTAGGTTTTAGTTCTCATATTCAAGATTGGTAAATCAAGATCTGATACACTCGTCAAAGCATAACCTCTCTTTGAAACCACTTGTCAGAGATGAAATTCGCTCTGATACCACTTGTTAGGAAGTGAGAGACACTTCCACACTAAACCTAATAGAGGAGAAGAAGAATTTAATCAAGAACGTAAATGACAAAGCAATCACATAGTACACAGAGATTGTACCCTGGAAACCCAAACTGAGAAAACCATCATTCCTTGAGCGTTCAACTCTCTTTTTGTCTTATTCAATCTGAATAAAATGTTACATGTCTAACCTTGGTCCACACCTAAGACACAATCGACATCATACCCTCTTTCCTGCGTAAGAACAATCCTATAGCCAATCTGGATTACATTTGCATGAACAACAACCTACATCTAAATATTTCTCTAAAAACTGACTATTCGGCGATTTATGCATTATCCTTTACGACCTTACAACATGCCTCTTTATAGGATTTACAACAGGAAAATCCCTAAATACTTGGCGCCCAAAAATGGTTATAGATCCATGCAAATCATTGGCTACAAATCCCACGAATCTCGGGATTATGTTTGTTAAGCCCTCAATTGTGGCACATTACCCCTTAATTTGAGCATATTACATTAGTATTGTTACTTTATTTAAGTCGGCTTGGGTCCATTAGTTGTAATTGTACCTCGTAGTCTCCTATATATACCAAGGAAACATTTTCACTTGGAAAGATCTTGTATTTGTGAATTCATTTAATGTATAAGGAGGTTGCCCCCTGAAAGAGGATTATTATTTGAAATTATCTCTTTTTTCAAGGTGTGGAGTACTTATTATGAGGTTTTTGTGGTATTTTTATATTTGGTTCTTAACATTTGGTATCAGAGCTAGACAATCCTCGGGACTGGATTTTTCAAAACAAGTCTTCTTGGCGTTTTCGATACAACATTTGTTTTGGAAGGTTTAGGGATATGGAATTTATACAATGTAGAGGATAAATATAGAGCTAACTTGGGTCCAAATTTCAGATCTTTTTTCGTTATACATTTGGAGATACATTCTGTTGAAGTTAGGGTTTTTGACTAGTCCTGAAACTAGTCTGAAACATGTCTTCTGAAATTTTTACAGTACGAAGTAGGAATAGTGAAGTATATTTTGTAAAAATTTAATCCCTTATTTTCTGTACTCATAAAGTTAGTCTCTGATGAAATCAGGCTTTTTGGCTGGTCCAAATTTCAATCTAAAACAAGTGTTCTTGGTAAAACTGTTATATCTAAAGCTACAAACCTCCAAATTGAGTGGAACCTATTCCATTAGTTATGGTACAGAATGAAGTTTTACTGGTGCAAATTTAAATTTCTTAAGTGAATAAAACGACACGCGACAAGCCGTACAAGTTCACTCTCCTGAAAGGGAAAAAATCAGTAGATTGTGGGAAAGTTATCTTAAAATTCTCTTGGAGAATCCAATCTTGGTATAACCTGTGGGGTTGGAAATAAGACACATCAGGCTACCTCAGGACGAAATTTTAGACTCATAAGGGAGAAAATTGCATAGCTACAACAAAAGAAAGTTCGACTAGCAGAACACTCTCCAAATAAGGGTTTTAAAAGGTGCATTTTGTTTTTTGGAAATTTGCATATATTTTGACTAGAAGATCCAATTGGGGTCATTTAAAAAGTGGAATAAAATGAGTATCACATAAATTTTGGAGAATCTTAGGGATTTTTAGGTACAAAAATATTATGGCGTCTCTAAATGTAGGAGCTGCCATTAATTGTCAGCGCTACAACCTGGGGACAGTGTGGTTCTTCCATGTACCTAGAGTATGTCGGAAGGCCCCTTTAGAACATTTTCACATTAGAAAACACTACTACAGATTTGAGCTCCCACGCACCTGTTGTATATCGGGAGACCCCCTATAATCATGAGACCAACCGAGTAAACCTTTTGGTCATCTTGTTTCTATAGTACACCGAGAACAACACTCAGGGAGATCACTCTCTAGTACTTGGGTAGTTGGATAGTATGACTAAGGGCATGGTCAAGCTTCCTTAGTTAGTGCCTTGAGATATTGGTTCGAATACTATTGTTAGACCCCGCATGTATATCGGAGAGTTATAACACCTAAAACTCCCTTGTCTATGAGGAACTTTGCCTAAGCCAAAGAGGAATTCCTACCTTGCAGTGATACTTGTCCAACATGCCACCAAACAAGGGAGATTCTACACCAAATAATCCCTTAGAAAATCATACTTGGACTCTTTATGAAGGTGAAGAAATGCGAAAGGACATATATGATTTATAAAAGAAGATAGTAACAAAATATGAACTACAAAGGATGATGGATTCAACTGAAGATAAGATGGAAGCGATGATGAATACTAAGATGGATGGATTAAAAGGGGATATCATGGAAGGTTTGAAAAAGGTGTTAATATAGAGGCCACCTGATAGAAACAATGTATCCCATGAAATTCATGATGAGGATGCAAGGAAGACGAATAAATACTGGAGAAACTCCAGCTTTGGGTTAAAGGCCAACCACTTTCATAAGATTGATATGAGGAAGTTTGATGGAAAGGATCCAATCACACAGATACTCTAGAGGGATCAATTCTTTGATCTACATGATGTGCCACACACACAAAAGGTACGAGTTGCATCGTTATATTTAGAACCTAATCAGTTTGTTTGGTATCAATGGCTTTGTTCTCGAAAATCACTTGTCACTTGGACAATTTTCATGGAAAAAATGATAGCGCACTATGAGGATACAAGAAGAAATACCTTCTTCAACCAATTGATAAATCTCAAGCAAAAGGGTTCAATTGTGGAGCACATTGAGAACTTCCAAAGATTAAATATAAAGGTAATGAATATTCTAGATGAGCACCCGATTGATGTCTTCATAAGAACTTTAAAGGATAACATTCAACATGAGGTTTTCCTTTGGGAACCCAAATCATTGGAGAATGCATTCAGGGTGGCGAGAAATTTTGAAAGTAAAAATATGGCTATGGCTACTAGAAGGACCACCCCTAACATCTATTGAGAGAATATTGTTCCTTATTCTAAACCACCTCAACCTACAAGGTTGACACCTCAACAATTGGATGAAATAAAAGCAAAAGGTTTATGCTTTAATTGTGACAACAAGTACAGTAAGAGACATAAGTGTGGTGAGAAGAAATTATTCTACATAGATTGTGAAGAGGAAGAAGAGCAAGAACTAGAACAAGAGCCATCTCAAGATGACTATGTAGACGAGATTTATTTTGAAGAGATGACTCCCAACATATCATGTCATGAATTGATTGGAATTAACACTCCTAAAACCCTCAAGATCGAAGGATATATAAAAAATAAAAAGGTAATAGTGCTAATTGATTCTGGTAGTACTCATAATTTCATTCATTGTAAATTAGACAAATCTCTCAATTATTTTATATATCCAGCGCTAGAGTTTCAAGTAATGATTGCAAATGGAGGAACTATCAATTGCTCAGGAAAATGCCATAATATCAATCTTAATATGGGGAAATATGTAATGAATAGTCCAATTATTTCTATAGCCATGGGTGGTGTTGATGTCGTACTAGGGGTCCAATGGTTACAATCATTGGGAACAATGGAAGAACTTTTTATGAAATTTTCATTGGAAGGAAAGGAATTTGAGTTAAGGGGTATCACAGGGAAGCCTAGTAAAGTGGTAAGCTATAATGGCATGACAACATTATTGAAAAAGGGGCATCAGGGTGTAATTGTACAACTATTTACACTAGATGTTCAAACATCTAAGCCATCTATTCCCCTAGATCTCCAAGGGATCATTGATAAGAATTCTAAAGTATTTGAAGATATTCCCAGAGGTATTACATCCACTCGCGATCATGATCATATTATTCACTTAATTCCTAGGAGTGTTTCTCCTAACATCATGCCTAATAGGTATCCTTATGATCAGAAGAGTGAAATTGAGCATATGGTTGAATAAATGTTAGAGGTTGACAGTATTAGACCGAGCCAAATTTCTTACTATTCATCGATGGTAATGGTACTCAAGGGAAATACTTACACAAACCCTTTTATGAGAAAGAAATGATGGAAATACTACATGCATTGAATTAATTGTGCCCTTGCCTAATAGGTAGGCACTTCAAGGTCAAAACAGATCATGAAAGTTTTAAATACTTCTTGGAACAAAGACTATCTTCAGAAGAGAAACACAAATGGGTGACCAATATGTTGGGTTATGACTTTGAAATCATCTATAGAAAAGGGAAGCAAAATGTTTTGGTAGATGCACTCTCAAGAAAGGATGAATATGTTGAGGCATTTCTATGTGCTATCTCTATCATCCAACCTGATTGGATAACATAAGAAAGGGATGAATGGAAGAATGATGAAGACGTGTGGACTCTCATTCAAAGGTTGCAACAAGATTCCAGTGCATATGATACATTTACATGGGAAAATGATTCATTGTGGTACAAAGATCTATTATATTTATGTAAGATATTCCAACTCAAACAAAAGGTACTTTTGGAATTGCACACCTCTCTGGTAGGAGGGCACTTAGGATTTTGGAAAACCTATCACAATGTCAAGAGGGAATTTTTTTTGGGATGGCCTTAACATTGATGTTCAAAGGTTTGTGGATGAATGTTTGGTTTGCCAACAAAACTAGGTGGAAACAATTAAGACCCCGGGTCTTTTACAACCATTATCCATTCCAAGTCAGCGTTGGGGGGAGGTTTCCATGGATTTAATCATAGGGTTATTGAAGTTTGACGGAAAGACTGTCATCATGGTTATTGTTGATAGACTTACCAAGTACGCACACTTTTGTGCACTCTCTAATCCTTTCAAAGCCAGTACAGTTGCTACCGCATTCATGGAGACAGTTCAAAAGCTACATGGAAGCCCAAATATTATTGTAAGTGACAGAGATCCCATCTTCACCAGACATTTTTAGACACAATTATTTTCTTGTTTGGGTATTTAATCGACTCATAGCTCATCTTATCATCCTCAATCAAATGGACAAACTGAGATAGTGAACAATTTTCTGGAAGGCTACCTTCGTTGCTTTGTATTTGATAAACAAACACAATGGTTCAAGTGGTTACCCTTGGAACAATGGTGGTATAACACTTCCTTTCATACTGCAACAAAAATGAAACCATTTATGGAACTTTATGGATATCACTCACCATCCATCACTTCGTCTCTAAAAGAAAAATCTAAGTTTTAAGCAGTGGAAGATCACGTCAAGCATGATCAACAAGTTCTCCAACTCTTAAAGGACAACCTGACCATCACACATAATCAAATGAAACAACAAGAATATCAACATCGTAGTGAAATAAGTTTTGAAGTAGGGGATTGGGTAAATTTTTAAGACTATAACCATACAAAAAGATGTCCCTCAAGCAAGCTAAGAAGGATAATAAATTATCACCAAAGTACTATGACCCTTATAAGGTGTTGCAAAATATTGGTACTGTCGCATACAAATTGGAGTTGCCTGCATCTTCGCGAGTACACTTAGTTTTCCATGTTTCATGCTTAAATAGGGTTATAGGTGACAAGATCCAAATTCAAACTATACTGCCAGAACTTGATGAGGAAGTAAAAATCATATTGGATCCTGAAGCTATCACTAACATAGGAATTCACCAACTGAGGAATAGAGCAATTTTAGAGTATCTCATTAAGTGGAAGAAACTACCTGATGAATATTCCACATGGGAAGATGAGTCTTTTATACAAAAGCATACATAACTACTCAAGCATTGAGGACAACACTTGTTTGAAGGGTAGGGGCATGTTAAGCCCTAAATCATGGCACATTAACCCTTAATTGGGGAATATTACATTAGTATTATTATTTTATTTATGTCATCTTGGGTCCATTAGTTTTAATTGTACCTCATAGTCTCCTATGTTGATTATTTGGGTTGGTTTTCATTGATGTCAACCCTTGAAGAAAGTCCGATAGCGAATTCCAGTAGCACAAAGGTTTGGGTAATGGACCCAAGTTTGTTTGATGTATAATGATATGAGTTTTAATATATTTTAAGGTAAGACTATTCTATATGTATAGTACATGTCATGCCATTTCCAGTGGTATGTGGAACATCACATAAATCCTCATGGTTAGAGAGTTATGGCCATGTGAAGTTGGAGAACCCTCATGAGTCATCTAGAAGCCCCAAAAGGTCAAAGTAGTCAAAGTGGTTGAAAAGAAGAAATTATTTAAATAATAAAGTGAAGTGATGAGTGTACTATAA
>SNQJ01S0028917.1:109201-120388 GCA_010110895.2 Picea sitchensis
ATGTATGCTTCCCCAACCACGAATTTATGCATTGAACGACAAATCATTGTAGTTTAAAGACACCAGAACATGTCTCTACCCTGAAAAAAAATAACCCACAATTCCTTCCAAGGAAAGTGATCTGATACCACTTGTAAGGTACCAGATGTAATATAATATGTAGAAATATGAATATTCAGTAGATATAAATGGAACAACAAAATATTGAGAAGAACAACACAAAAAATGATACCTTTATTCAAAGAAAGCAATGTTCACTTGCCTCTTCAAGGGGTAAAACTCCAGTAGAGCAGAGATATATTACAATAATTCTCAGGACAAATATTCATCATTCCTTCTACTCTTATTTATACTAATTCCATCTTCTAAAGAACATTCCAGAGGAAGATCTTTCTAGAAGCGAAAGCTTCTATTTGGTCTTCTTACATTGACTTGTTCATATTTATTAAATAGGCCTTATTAACTAATGTCAGCCTTTATTACATGGAAAATATATTATTCTTCTAATCCAGGTGGATATTTGTGGCCACCCACCTCTTCCAATTAGCTCACATATAGTTTTCATCTTGGCAGTTTTTTTCTAGCTTTTCAGGTCCTAAAATTTCGGGGTCGTTTCGAGTCCCTAAAAATTAGCGTCTTTAGGATCGCTACAGTCACATTGTAGATGAAATCAGAGTGTGAATAAAAATGTGTTCCTCAGATAGACCTTTCCAATGGGTTATCGTGCGCCTAAAACAAATATTGTATGCAAAATTTACAACCCCGGGAATTTGATGTACTAACTTACCCCATCGGAGCCCAAATGACTTTTGGCACTTCATCTCCTAGGGTTAGGTTTTTGGATGTCTAGGGTTTTCTGATTACTTATTTATGATAGAAAGGCCTAGATTCCTCATTGTAATGTGCTCAACCAAATGCATGTAGCTGCCACATCTCTTCTCAGAGATTAGCTACTCCCATTCGAGCAAGATTATTTCATTCTGCATTTTACAGTTTCAGATGATTTCTTTATTGAATAGAAGTTAAGTTTCATTGTATCTCTATTAATTTTCTCTATATATCTATGTTAATGTTATAGATCTATTTTCATTTTGTTCTACTCATAAATATGGATCAGTGGTATCATATTGGTCTTCTCTTCATTTGTTTCTTTGTGCATGTCCCCAATGAGGTCAGGGTATAAGCAGTTGGGACTCGAACTAGTTGAGCCTTTGCAAGATCATCCTCGATGAACCTGAAGACCACCCATGGGGGAAGAAAAGAGAGACGATGGGGTAGGATATCCCTTTAAATTGTTGCTTGAGGAATCCCTCATGCGACAGTTGAACGAGATGATGGATATTTTTTCACAAATCCTTTGATGACTACCAACATGCGACACATATTGCTCAAGCGGAGGCCCCAACCTCTTCAAGGTACAGATAAATTTTGATATTCCTATATTTGAAGTTCAAATAGATGCAGGTGTTGTAGACAAATGGTTAAACCTTCTAGAAGGGTATTTTTCTGTCCATAATTTTTCTGATAGAGAAAATATTACATTTGCGCTCCTTAAGGTCGTCCCCCATGTCAAAGATTGGTGGGAGAATTTCTGTAATCTCACCCACTTGGGGTTATTTTAGGGATGCTATTAAGGATAAATAATACCCTATTGGAATTTATGATGACTTATATACAAGATGGACCACACTACGACAAGAAAGGGACCAAACAGTGCCAGAGTTCACCAATGTCTTCAATACCTTGCACACCAAGTTGGGTATCAAAGACTCTAAGCAACATATGGTGCTCAAGTACTGCAGTGGCCTACATAGATACATATAGACAATAATGGAGTTTCTGTACATCTCATCCTTGGGCGTGGCCTATTGATATGCTTTCAAAATCAAGCAAAAGCTTAAACAAAATACACAATAATTTGGGTCTGCGAACCCCTCATAATAGAAGCATGGAAAAGGCATCCTCAACCCGTGGAATAAAGGGAAGAGAAAGGATGGATATCCTAAGGACAATTGGTCTAATCCATAAACAAATAAGGACAATGGGAAGAGAAAGAGAGACACTGGGAAGTGATGCGAGTTCCGTAAGATCCCTTGGCATAACACTGTTGAATATCGCTTACAAGAGTCATTCATGGCTGAGGTGAAATCCTCTAAATCAGAGTGGGATCTGACTTTGAGTCAAAACCAGAAAAATGGAGACAAATCAATGAAGCATAACCCAATGCCATTGTTTCTACCACCAAGGTCCAGCCTGGTGAACCTAATGAACCAGAGGAAGGTGAGCACCTGTTTCATTCACAAATGTGGGTGAAGGGTACTCCATTGTACTTCATTGTTGATAGCGATATCCAAAAGAACCTCATCTCATTGGAGGTCATCAAGTGGTTGGCTCTGCCGACAAAACCACACACACAATTGTACACCATCTTATGGCTCCCCCAAGGGAGAAATCTCTGCGTCAACCAACAATGTCTCCTGCCCTACGACATCAAGCCATTCAAAGATGAGGTATTGTGTGATGTATCCCCCCTTGAAGTTTGTGATGTTATTTTGGGAAAACCTTATTTATGGAAACATCATGTTGTATATGAGTCTAGGCCTCATAGTGTTATTATTACTTTGGAAAGAAAATTGTATAGGATACCCGAGGTAGTCCCACATACTGCCATTTTCTTGATCTCTTCCAAGCAATGCATGAAGGTCATATCTCATACTGAGAAGTTTGTTTTCTTATTGATTTTCACTCAAAGTGAGAGAAAGGTTGCAACTACAACCATGGTATTTGGGACAGGTATCTCCACATAACAGAAGCAAGTGGATAAGGTCATGGAAGAATACAAAGAAATATTCTCCTCACCCACTGGAGTAACTATGCATTGTCAGGTCAACCACTCAATTGATATAACCCCCAATGGGCCAATCATAATAGAAATCATTTGATGATATAAAGAAACACTTTTTCTCAACCCCAATGCTCTCATTACCTGACCTGTAATAACCTTTTGAGATTGATACCGATTCTTCAGACTATGTTGTGGGACAAATTCTCACTCAACATGGAGATCCCATGGCCTATCATAGTGAGACACTATCAGATACCGTCTGTAAGTACCCTACTTATGACAAAGAAATGTACTCCATTGTACAAGCCTACCGCCAGTGGAGGCATTACATTCTTAGGAAGGAGACACTCATCCACACTGATAATAAGACTCTATAGTTCATGCAAACATGAGGAAAATTTCAGAATGACCGCCATCATAAGTGGTCCACATACTTGCAACAGTTCCATATCCATATCAAGTATAAGATAGGGAGCACCAGCTACGTCGTTGACTGCCTCAATCATCCTCTAGTTGCACCACTAACCACAATGCTACACTCCCGTAGACATGAGACCTCCTGATGGCACCAAATATACAAGAGAGATATTGACTTTACCACTACCTACCATATTATGGGAAAAAACACAGCTATCACTGATTTCCATCTTCAGGATGGGTTGTTTTTCCATATGGTCCATATATGTGTCCCATCAAGTGAGTGAGCGAAGCTGATTTGGGAAGTGTTGATGGGTCCTAAATCCCTTAAATTCAACAGCAGGAACCAAACCCACCACCAAACTCCAATTAGACTCTGCAACGTTTAATAGTGGAATGGTTCTCCAGATATTTCTATTTGGCCAATTAATCAATGGGATTTACGTTTTCTTGCGAAGGCATCTCCTTCAGTTTGGAATTTCTCTTTTTGTGTTTTTCTCTTAGGTGGGACTGATATAATACAAAATTTGGTGTAAACCAACTTGGAAACAAAAACGGGAAAAGTTCTAAATATTGGAGAAGAGGCTGAGCTTGGGATAACCCGTTTCTCAAGCATGCAGACAATGGTCGTCTACCACAAGCCTAGTACTAATATGTCAACCGTGTGAGTAATCCAATTTATGGCTGAGATAATAATTAGTAGAATAAAAAACGAATGTGATAAAATAATGGCAAGTAAAATAATTCACTTAACTCTAATCATCCATCACATAATAACATAATGGTTCATCTTCATCATTAAAGAAAAGAACTGTAAAACATTGCATCAGATAACTTATTAATAGATTTAATGGATCTTACTTGTTACAACATACATTCATGAGATGAGATAGGAAATATCTCTTCTCCACATCCAATCATACACGCATTTGACGAAAACAAAACTTTGTCTTTGGTCTAGAAGGAATTATCAATTAAAGGCAGCTCCAAAATAATTCTTAACAAAACCGGAAATGAGAGTTTCTTGCAACAACCATCGACCCTTAACTAATCGGTCAATGCTCTTATTTATAACATAAAATTAACTAAAAATAACGATTAAAGTGCAGATGAGCAAAACAAATTTTTTCACGTGGCATTATATCCTAACAGTTTTCTAACAATCATCTCAAAATATCACTTAAAAGGGTGACTCTTCTCATACTCTGACCAACTGATGAACAAATCCTCGTAGGGGTTGGCGTATGGGAATCCGTGATATTCCGTTGGAGTTGTGTAAATATCTCTTATCTCTATCACATGTGCCTGATACTTCACCAGACTGGTACTTAACTAATGCAACATATCCCAAGCTTTGATTGGGTGTTCCATAAATTGTCGTCCCTGACCTGGCGCTGTGTCCGTTACCTTTTCTAGTCTTTCGGCCCATGATGCATCTTGCTTGGTGTGTGATTCAACTATGTCGTGCAAGTTGACAAAGTCATTGAGTGTTCCAAACTCAGGAATTCCGATACCTTTCATCACTTGATTGATCTTAATCCAGTGTTTCTCCCACTTTGCCCATTTCTCTCGAATTTCTCGGTGTGGTTCCCGAGACATTTTCGCCCAATACTCAGCCGATTTATTTATGCGATCAAGACTGCTTTCATTCAACACCCGAATGCCACATTCTTCTTTATCTCGACCCTGTTGCATTGCACCGATGTAGTCAAATCTCTCCATGACTTGTTGCGCTTTTTCATATCACCGCTCCATATCCTTGCACGTCGTGAGCACGATGAGATTATCTTCCTGGAGCTCGGATATCCCTTTAGTGAATAGGTACCAATCAACTGTGAACTTGCTATAGGCCTCCTTGAATTCACTCCTTAGGTACACCGCGACCTGTGTGGTGTCCTGATAGTACTTAGTCAAGTGGCGCAAATTTTCTAGTTCTTTCAAGGCAGAGGCCAACTCCTTTTCATCTCTTTTATCTCTATCCAGGGTGGCATCTATAATTTCCATCACTGCGCTGATGAGTTTGAATGTCTTCGCATGTTCTATGTTGATCAAATGTTCCTCATTAGTGATGAGTATGAAACGATCTAAAGTGATCCTCCTCTTATTGGTGGTTTTATGGATGATAGCCTTATTCCTTCGATCATACACTATGACATGTATGTCTGCTACTTTGTCCACGGGTTCGAGAATCTTCTAGTCGCCCCATGTGAGTGTGTTTCCCAGACTTCCGCTAGTGTATACTTGTTCAAGGTTGGGTTCTTGAACATCCTTGTTATGCTTCGGAGGTCCAAATTCTGTTTGTCACCCATTGAGTGTTTGAGTAGCAAGTGAAATAGGGGCGTTGGGGATAGACTTGATACTTACTTGTTCATCGACCGTTGAAGCATCGATTTCATGTTGCAGGAATTCCTCCTTGGTATCGTCTGACCCTGAATCATTCTTCAGACTGTCTGCTCGGGTCTTCGGTGCATCAGACATCTTAGTGTCTGGGACACTCGCAACTTCATTTTCTTTCTGTGGGACCTCCTAGGTTTGGACCTCAGGAAGAGGGGAAGATGTATTCTCAGGTCTCTTTTCTTCTTCGACATGCACAGGGGTCCCTTGAAATTCTTCTGGGATTTCATCATCGTCATATATATTTATAGAATCGCTCAAGGGGTTTGATGCACTTGGTTCCACTAATACCTGGACTATTTCTGGATGAGTCACCACACTTGTCGGTGATCCAGCTGGTGGCATTGCGAATTCAAGGTCATCCAACCAGACAATTTCATCAATATCTATAAATTCAGGGCTGCTTGTACCCACCTGGATTTTGTTTGGGTTATCGGCAGGGGATCCTATGATTTCTGATAGGTATGGGTCATCTCATAGCTGATCAAGCACCCACTGCAAATGTTCTAAAATGAGCAGTCCCCTTTCCCACATTTCCTGTGCTGAATGGATATCTATGCCTTCCTTTGGGGTTATCACTGGGGCTTCTGCTACTGCAGCTGCTTTAGATGCTATCCTTCTCTGGCCCAGAGGGGCCCTTGAGACGATTGTTCCAGGTTTCTCACTTGCTCATCCAAGCTCATGGCCTTGAACCTGGTCATCTTCGGATCAACCATTTTCTATGAATACCTCATCTTCAAATTTTTCATGGGCGTAGGGCCAACATGACGATACTTGCAATGCATGCTTCAAGACTAGACCCTTTGGGTCATGTTTATGAAAAACAACCAGTCTAGAATCAAAATTCCAACTGGCTCAATCCTTCCTGCTTGGCTTGAGTTGTGTCTTTTACCATGTAGAAACCTATATGGAATCCATAAGGTATGAATGCCCGCTTCTTATCTTTTACTAGAGTAGCATCGTAACCTTGCAGGATGGTCTGGTAGAATATTTCCCCTACTACTAGTTGATCAGGGACATACACATGTAACATGTGTGGTGCTTCAGTGGCTCTAAAAAACCTGATGTAGGTGTCACACTCATCCAGATACCAGTACACAACCTTTGATATCATCTTTTTGGCCGCAACCGATAGTCTTGGACACTCTTTCTTGAAAATAAAAAAAATGAATATGCATGATGAATTGATCGCAGATGAGGGAATAGGATTTGTTGTACCTATTCTCCCATAAGACACTGAAATATACATGGACTAGGAGTTCTGAGGAATGCCATATCAAGTTCATTCTGACAAAGAAATTTCTGGCACAAATGACATCCAATAAATAAGAAGCCATGTAGAAGGATGGAGTCTCTCCTTCTTTTGGTGTCTGAGCCTGTTGAATGCAAATTCTCAACTGCTTGGAAATGATGGCACCCCAGTTAAAGTCTCTCCCAGAAATAGTTACCATGTAAGCTAGAGGCATCCATGCCTATGAAAACTTGGAACAATATTTCTCTCCATACAACCGACAAATGAGGGCCATCAAATAGATATATGGTTTCCTTAAGTTGGTCGTTGGGTACCAACCGTAGGTCTGATTGGTGTACTTTTTATCCTCTCTCCACCACGAATCCATTACCATGGTGGTGTCATGTTTCTCATATAATATTACAACAAAATTGGTGTTCAATCGCTCATCCGGGTCTCAGAGCTTGTAGTAATTTTGCACCTCCATTGGAAGTAAAACCCCGACATACTCACCATTGTCGTCATTAATCAAACATCTTTGTGTGTCAGTATGGTCGATAATCCACTTCAAGAGTTCTATGTAGAGGAATACTGTAGTTCTTCTCACTACCATGTGTAGGTATGATCTTCGGATATTCAAAAAAAATTCACCATCAAGCTTTCTCATATCAGGGTCACTGTGCGGGGTATATTCGGGAAATTCTTCCCGCTTGATCTTCTGGAAGAGTTCTCCCCAGTGCAGGAGTACTGTCTTGGTCCCTGTTCTTGCCTCTGTGTCTCCAAAGGTCGGGGGCTGAGTGAAAATATTCTTGGTGGATGTCTTGATGAATGGTTCCGGTCTTGGGGAAAATTCCAACGGTTTCGTGACCGCTGGGGAAGAGCCTTCTCCCACCTCTGGCTCCTTTTGCTTTGACTCCCTCAGTGATCACCTAGTGTTCATATTTCTTGGAGGAATCATTCCTACAACCAAAATCAATCCTTTAGGCATGCGTACAGAGAAACATCGGATAAAAATGTATGAAGTCAAGCATAAAAAAGTCCACAAATGGGTACATACCTGTAATGCTTGCTAAACATGTTTAATACTCATGGGATCTTGGAATATTTTTCTGAATTTCTTGTCTCATTCCTCTGGGTGATCTAAACTTCTTCATGCATGATGATATTGTTCACGAACAACTCAAAATAATTTAAATGGGGAAGAACCTGTCGTTTCACTTTCCTAGTGGGCATGTCGAGGATCAACGATGTGCGATGGATGTTTTCGTTGATATTTTCTGTAAAAAAACTCTGGCGCTGATCGTTTTCATCGTACATTGCTAATGTGGAAAAACCAACTCAGGGTTCTCAACAATATGCTCATGTTAAAATAAACCTAGGATTGTCGATGATGAAAAGGTATCAGGGGTTGGCGATCGGGGGAAAACTTGTTATTTTTTCCATGAACTTACTTTCTCAAAAACTCGTCGATGCTGAAATTCTTCGAGGATCGAATATTGGAGGTATCCTTGGGTAATGATTTCCACAAAATAAATCTTCCTTTTTTCAACGTCGATGGATATTGGTGCTCGACGACTGCGATTTTCTCGAGTGATTTTCTTCCATCTTTAATTCTTCTCGATGCCAATTTTTTTTGAGCACGTCGGGGAAATGTTTTGGCTTTCGATTCTTTATTTAAATGTTAGTATTTTAAGTTATGGGTTTTCACATGTTCAAGAAAACTTTGAGAGAATTAAATGAGAATAAAGAATGATAAGCGAAGGAAACATTTTTCATAATGAAGTAGAATTAGACAGTGTAAAAGATCAAGTGGTACCCAAAAAGTAAAATTTGACATAGACCTTTTAGGGTGTGTTGAGTGCTCAACAAATGGTGACTTACTGAGCAAAAGTAGAATCTCTATTACTTCTTTAGGCTCGGCTGATGCGAAAGTAGGTGGAGAACTTAACTGGTTTTAAATCAGAGCCTCTTTTACCCTTGCATTTGAAATTCTTCGGTTGATGCTTGCGGGCCTGCCTGTGGGGTTTTTAACCTTTATTCCTCCTTCGTTTACTGTAACCCTGAATCATGCCCTCTTTGACAAAAATCTAGTAAAGAATTCATCGGCATGGAACCTTTAGTTACCTTTACTCACTTGCTACGGTGTTTCTCCGTTGTCAGCAAGCGTCCATAGCCCTGATGGAGTCACCCCGACATCACAGACCTTTCTCCGCTGCCAGTGAGAATCCATAGCCCCAGTGGAGTTATCTGCATATCCTCTCCTACTGTTCACTCATTTGATAAAGTCAATTTTATTTCGACAGAATGCCCCGAGCGAGTGGGAGAGGATGACGTCTGTTTATTTTGAAAAATGAGATGGTTAAAGTGAATCCTTAGCTAGCTCTATCTTTGGTATTCATGCAGTGATTTTATGCTTTCCTTATTTCCCTTAAGGTCCTACCATACTACCAAGAATACACTTCTGCATTTCTCCAAAGTTGTTCATTTGCACGGGTTAGATAGAGGACCCCTCAAAACAACCGCAGGTTCCCCAACGTTTCTTGTGTTGTATGTGAGCGATGAGTTAGGAATAGAGTTCTCTATGTCGCATGATTTGAAGTCAACCATTATATTGCTAAACACAACCTCCAAAAGTGCCAAAATAAAACAACAAAAGAAAGAAAAAAAAATGCATTTCACAATTGACCTAGCTAAAACCAAAATCATGAAAACAAGCACTCAATTTTTTTTTATTTTTTTTTATTTTTTTATTTTTTAATATGGAAATATTGTTTTAGGGCTTGACCATTTACCAGGAGGGGGTCAAGTTCCCCCTTCAGATTTTGTAACCGGTAATTTCCTGCCCCAATCTTCTTAACCACCTAGAAAGGTCCGAGCCATAGATTCTTAAAATTAGAATGTTTGTGTGTGCCATTTCAAGACTAAGTCTCCGACTTCAAAATTCTTCTATTTAGCCTTATGCTTGTCAAACCATCTTTTAACGATTTGTTGGTGGGCTATAAATTTCGATTTAGTTTTTTCCCTTTCTTCTTCCAGCATGAGCAGAGTGTCAATTCTTTGTTGTATGATTGATGAAGGTTGTCCTCTGGAATCTTGGGCGAGTTGAAGCAATGGAAGATAAAGCTCGTTCGGGAGAATGGATTCCTGCCCGTATACTAGAAAGTATGGGGAATTTCCTATAGATTCCTTGGGTGTGACTCTATCTGCCCATAAAGAGTTGTGGAGTAAATTATGCCAATTCCTTTGGTTTTCTGCAACCGTTTTCTTCAATATCCTTACTAGGTTCTTATTAGTTGATTCTTCCATTCCATTTCCCCGTGAATAATAATTTGCAGAGTATCTAATTATGATTCCTTTGTCTAGAGAAAACTTCGTCAATAGGGTGGAGGAAAATTAAGATGCATTATCAAAAACTAGGATAGAAGGGACACCAAACCTAGTGATTAACTGTTTTTCTATGAATTGGATTACCAACTTCTCATTTACAAGAGTCAGAGGGATGGCCTCTGCCCATTTCGTCAAATAGTCGATGGCAGTGAGTATGTACTTGCACTGTTTTGAAGAGATTTGTGTAATTTCTCCTATGATGTCTAACCCCCATTGCTCAAGAGGCCTAGAAATGGTCACCGGTTGGAGTGGGACTACTGCTCTCTTCTCTCTCTCAACACTTACTTGGAAAGTTTTGCAGTTTCTAGCATATGTGTGAGCGTCCTTGAACAAAGTGGGCTAATAATAACCATCTCTTAGCATCTTATGAGCGGTGGTGTTTCCTGCAAAATGCCCACCGACAGGGCCATCATGGATCTCCTTAAGAACTTTGTCTGCATATTCACATTCAATATATCTTAAAAGTACCCCATCATAATTAATCTGAAAGAGTACCAAATTTATGAGGCGATATTGTGCAGATTTCAACCTGAGAGCTCTCCTTTCATTGGGGTTGAGGTTTTCTGGGCAAGTCCCATGGTGCAAGAGATAAGTCAAATTCTCATACCAAGACTCTTTCCCTAGGGAAAAGTATGAAGCTTCACCACACCATAATGTAATTTCATTCTCCCATCTAGAGTATTCATTTACTTTGTCCTAGGCCTCAACTACCAGTTTTCATAATCCTTGTCCTTTAACTAGTTTAGCAGGTTCTATATCTAGATCAAATTCTTGGACTACTGCCATCCAGTTCCCTCTTATTTCCCCCATCTCTTGTAGAGTGAATAGGGATCAGACTGCGAGGTGAGGCATGATTACTTTGGTATGGTTCTTGAGAATGTAAGATCTGAAATGTTTCACTACTTTATAAATT